>JAKTSB010000241.1:0-34369 GCA_030579975.1 Blastobotrys buckinghamii (nom. inval.)
ATGATTCTATTAGCTTATTGTTTTATGTATATAAAGAGGACTATTTCCTCTATATTTTGTATTATTGAATAAATTAACTATATTATTATATATATTTCACAACATCTAACACTTTTAATAACCAAAATAATGGTTACAATACTACAAAATTTGAACCAAGTTTTTTCCAACAGCTGATTTGACCAACCTTTTATTCTGTTCAGTTTGGTATAGCTTATATCATTATTTTACTAGTTATATATTATAATGGGTATGTGTACTTTTGTTTTTTCATTGGAGCCTTTTTGGGAGGTTTTTTTGGTTAGGAAATGATCATGTAAGTGATAATAATGGCCTGGGATCTAAAAATCCTCAAGGGATTTGTTGCTGTTGAGCTTATTGAACTATAACAAAACTCAATTATGGATTCAACATGATTTTATAGCTAGCTACATTGTAATTTAATATATAGATATTTTATAGTGTTAGATTTATAATTGCAAAAACCTACTTGGTTGAATTAATAGGAGTCGATGAGATTATAAGCTATATAGAGTTTATTACAGTTAACTGCATGCAGGTGTATGGAGTAGTTGCTTGGTAGAGTTCAGGTTAACATAGCATATAATCACAGCCATGGTAACTTCAAATCCTTTTGGAACCAACCTCAAATGCATGAACCGTTAGCTTAGAACTCCAACCCGATTCAGAACCATACACATCAAACTACCACATACACTTTTCATTAACCTCTCGATTCAATAAATAAACCCATCGATCCTCAAAACCCTAAAACTATCCTGTACTGAAATATACCCATGTGCACTTGATTTTTTTTAAAAAAAGGATGTAGTTTGTTATTTCCAACTTCCACTCAAACCTTTTGTTATTCAAATTGGAAATTGAGATAACAATTGCGTTAAACCATGGAGCAGCTTAATTAAATCTTCTTAAAAAAAAAAAAAAAAACCCGTGTACAATACCTTTACTTAAACTTCTCAAACTTATTAGTTAAATAGTACATGTAAGAAACTTTTAGTTTTTTTGATCGTATACTATAACTATAGAAATGGTAGGCTAGAAGGTACGGTAGAACTCAAATTTAGACCTCCTTTAACCGAAAGATATTTACTCTTAATCTGTGGAAGCTCCGATCATGCTTACTCCGAAAACGGAACTTGCTCCGAACATTTACATGGCGTAATTTTTAGTCCGGCATCACCAAGCTACAAATGTCAATCCTTTGTGAAGTCGTCGTCAGGCATTTGTCAACTGTAAGTCATTTGTCAATTGCATGTCCAGAAACATTATAAAGATAACTGGAAGTCAGTTTTGTTAACTTGCACAAAATGCATTTCCCGAGGCCAGACCACAGTTTACGCGTGGATATAATTAATCGGAGTTACTGAGAAAGGTATTTTTTTGCCGATACAAAGTTTACTTTTCTAATATTGCATCAGTTAGTTAGTTAGTTAAATCTTTATTTATTATTACATTTATTAAGGACATTAGAACTATAGGAAGAACATTCGATCGGAAGTCGGTCCCAGGGACTGCTCTTCATCAATATAAGTCATTTTGAAACCATGAAATGCAAAGTGACCCCTCCAACTTGTTCGTATACTATAAATTATTTTAGATGTATAGGGTACATATGTTATTAAAAAAATCTGACGCCTTTAAATTGTACAACGTCGTTCATTTGCAACTATTTTTTTTGGTTCAGAATTATTATTTAAAACCTTTTTATATGACAAATGAAATACCCACGAGTTAGCTGAATGAATAAAGTACTATGCAGTAGAATACTATCTAAAATTCAGTCCTATTCTAGTTGCTATCCAATTGGTTCTAAAAATTGTTAGGCAGTGTAATTACTAGTTTAAAAAGGAATTTTAAGATATGTGTGTATGAAATCATATGTGTCTTGAATGCAAGATATAAGCTTCACAGAAGCAACTTTTTTAACATATTCTTTAGTCATGCATCCAATTCACTACATCACATTGCCCATATTTTGCTAACAATACATGAAACTGTTTTGGTGTATATACATATCAACTATTTTTCCTACATTTGGTATTAGAATTGGCCGCATAGATTGTTTAAAAAACATTTGAAGAGAAAACTGAGTCTTTAAATGAGCGTTTTGCTGGTCTATATTTGAGATATATGCTTACTGCCCTGAGTATTTTTTCTTTTTTAAATGTATAAGATTGAAAGCATGAGCCGCATATTTTAGGATTTCATTACAATTGTTTCACAACATTGAAGCGTTATTCTATTTGATGTTTTGTATTTATAATTGATGATTAGAATATCAATTAACTATTTTTGTATTTCTACACAAGTATCTATTAGTATTACAGTAAACCTCAAATGATCTCAACAGAGATAGAGTGAAGAGCAGTCCATGGAACCGACTTCCGAATGTTCTTCCTATATTTGTCCTTAATAAATGTGATAGTAAATAATAAATAAAGATTTAATCAAATAGAGATAGACTTCATATATTGATCGATTTTTCCAAGCCTAATTAATGAGAATTGTTAGTTCTAATTCATGGCTCAACGCATTAGTTATAAATATTATATTGACCACAGCTATAATTTAAATATAATTATACCCAATATGATGGCTGATATTTATCTCTATCATATATATATATATGTAACCATAGTTGGGTGCTAAATTACAATTGTCAATTAACTCGATCGCGCCTACAATTCTTATTCTAAATTACCTCCAAATCTACCGTTCTGTAAGAATAGGTTACCACATTTTCTATAAAATGAAATTAATAAACACAAAGCCACTTGTTACACTCAATCAATACTGTATGTACCAATTGTTATATATTTCAAGACTGGCTATAGTATAAAAATTTCAATGCTTAAACGCCTCAATCTACACTATAAAAACATAGCTACATTGCAGTATTACTGTTGTTTTTTGAAAAAAAAAATTAAACTAGTTCATTTACTACTTAATAAAAAAAAAAACTTTGGATCCTGAGAGGAGATTGTTGGCCTGAGCCGCATTGTCTAGGATTTCGCTAACAATTATTTCCCAACATAAATAAACAAGACTGTTTATTTATCAAAGGGTTCTATTTTAAATAATAAAATAAAACATATTATAACTAAAAAATTCAACAGATTTACCAAATAAGAGTTAGATAGGCTAAAGAAATAGCTCGTTCTTTCTAGGTATAAACAAGCGAATTGTTTGAAGATTTCAAAAAAAATTGGAGCGATACTGGACCCTTTATATAGTTTTTTGAGTGGAATTATCAAGCGTGTGAGTTAGCATACTTTTTATTATATGCAATGGTATGATGGAGTAAATTTAACTATCGATCGCCTCAGGCCTAGCTAGCGCTAGCCTACATGGATACACCCATATCCATATTGCAATGGATATATAGTTATGAACGATCGCGATCACGAACGCGCGCTTAGGTTAACTCCGGATTGCACCTATCCATGGATGTGGTAACTAAGATAGTCATATTACTGCCAGGATGTGATGGTTTCCCCCCACGATCGAGAGAGGTCCCTTTCACCGCACGAAATTTATTAGCTGGAAAGTATTCTATCGCTGTGACTGCTCTATATACACAGCGCTGCGTATAAATATACATGTAAAATAGAATTTCTATCCGGATATATGATGTCAACTTTAAATGAGTACATAACCGGCTTCTTTCTATTCAAATTAATAGCATCATTATAACTTGATTGATGTGATGAACTTATTATAACGATTATAATTACGCACCAACTAATTTTTAACTTGGATAAAACTAGTTGCGTATGATCAAGATCTCGAGTTCAAATCCAATTAACTGCGCGCGTGTAAAATTCCATGACAAGAACGGAAAGCAGTTTAATTGCTAATACTCTGGAATAGGAAGCTGGCACTATGGTTAAGTTGCATTGAATGGTGGGGTTAGTTTCGAAGTTTTGTAATTGGCATTGTAAATTCGTAACTTTGGTTCATCCTTCTTATATACAAACCGACAGAATTGTTAATTAAGTGTTTGATAAAAATATAATAAAGTAAAATAAAAAGTAATCCAATTAATATATAGTTGTCTAGAAAGACGAAATACATAAAAAGAATACAAAACATAAAAATCTTAACAGCAGTATAATCCTGAGCTAGCTTGATCAAGTAGACGCACAATGACACATTTTCGCCATAAAATAACTCAATCACTGCAATAAAAGAGAAAGGATCGTTAAAAAAAACTCACTGGGTGACTGCATGTGGTTCCAAAAGGTGTACATGTAATTCACCCAGCGTACGTATATATTCTATCCGTATTAACAAACAAGCAAATTGTTTGAAGAAAAAAAAAATTGCAAAAAAAAATCAAGGATCTTGGGGGGTTTTTATAGTTTTTTACTTTCATATTTTGTACAATACTTGTAGGCTGGGTGGTTTTATAAGATTCATGGGGTATCGTACCACTTGTACAATGTTGTAATTTTAATTTGAAGCAAGTGCTGCTAAAAAGACGCGTCTAGACCCTTGGAATTTTTTGGTAAACATTTCTGCAGTCATGAATAATACATATATACTTGTTGCAGTATCAAGATATGCAATGTACTGTCTACAGTACTAATAACTAGGTTGATAGCTTATAAAGTCATATGACTAGAAATTTTAGTATATAAATCTTTTAGGAAGAATTATGTGTTGAAGTTTTTATGTTTTTATAATAATTTGTATATTTATTAGTTAATTAATTAAAATATTTAAAAAGAAGCTATATAAAATATAACCCTTTTATAAATAAACAGTCTTGTTTATTTATGTTGGGAAATAATTGTTAGCGAAATCCTAGACACTGCGGCTCAGGCCAACATTATGAACTTAATCTCCTCATCTTCACCTAAATACATTTTCTGTATAATAACTTCAATTGTGTAGATCCACCACTGTATCACTACTCATTAGCATGTATTCATGTTAATCATTACATAACCAACCTCTATCCTGTCAACAGATTAAGTTTAAGTAACACGAATAATTGCTTTATATTCTTTCAACTCGTAAACATCAGTAAGAATGGAGCAACTCAATCTTGGACTTCAACAATACTTGAGTGGTTTCATTTCTCATGTAGTATACTAAATTGGTTGCAATGGCTTCAAGAATATTACCTATTTGAATTTGTACATTAAGTGTTAATGAAGCTGTTGGTAATTCAAGACCATGCATTGTTTAATTATATCATAGCTTACCACAGGAGATTTAAATATGTTTAAAAAGCAAATGATTGTTATCATGATAATAGCTGATTCAATTAAATTTAAATAATAATTATGTAGGCCAGAATTAGCTAGTAATCTTATAATCAAGCACTTCATATATGTTAGTTCAAATTGCATTAATTCATCTGTTGAATGCAATATATACCTCTACAGAATATTCATTTTAATGATTATATATAAAATTTAAATAAATCTTCTCCGAAATTAATTCGAGTTATAATCTATAAACGCTTATATATATATGTTATTTCAAATTGTATTAATTATTCTGTTAAATGCAATATATACCTCTACACAATATTCAATTTTAATGATTATATATAAAATTTAAACAAATCTTCTCTGAAATTAATTCGAGTTATAATCTATAAATGCTTATGTTCTATAGTATACTAAAAGTATAAACCTATAACCTAAAATTTGTACACCAACTCTTAAATATCAACAGCAGTTTCCACACCTTGATATAACCATTATTGTAACTACGTTCCCATAAAACTATCACCACCAGTAGTAACATTTAAATATAATTCTTCAAACCTTTTTTTAACTGCATCACCAACATACCCACCAAACTTAATAGCATATTGACACCATTTACCTCCATTACCATGATCTTTACTTTCTAACATATACAATCCTTGATTCCAACAGCTAACTGCTATCCATTCAATTTCTTCACCTGGGTATGCATCCTCATTATCCCCATCCTCATCAAATCTATCACCTTCACTTATTTTATCAAATTTGGCATCTCTTAACCTTTCATCTAACTTTATCAACACATCTTCACACCATTGATACCCCTCCGGTAAAGCCATACTAATAAACACTCTAACCCATCTACTAAATTTTTTCAATCCTTTAATTTTCAAAACTTGATCTTTGATAACTTTACTAACACTTTCGACTACCTTTGCACTCAATACCCCTCCATTACCAATTGAACTTGATGAAGAAGAAGAAGATGATGATGATGCAGCTTTTAATAATATACATACTGCGCTTTCAACAGCTTTATTATTACCTTCAATTCTCAACAATTCATTACAAATACTCGGAATTTTATCAAAATTTGACAAGTTAGTAACAGCACATAAATCATAGATTATTAATTTTAATAAAATTTCATTGTTTGGATTTAAAGCTCTTGCTTGTACTGTTAATTTCAAAATTTTTTCTGATGATATCGAATCTGATTGATCAGCTAATGAATATAATTGTACTAATAATATATTTAATTTATATTTTGAATCCTGATTTAATAAAAATTTATATCCAATATCACAAAATTCTATAATTTGAACATTATCTAGATTATTTGTTATTAAATTTCTTGCAATTTTATAACATTTATTACCTAACCATATTAAATCATTTTTTTCAAATTTGACTTTATTCATCAAATTTAACCCAATTGATAAAATTTCCAAAATTGTATTCAAATCATCACATACTTGAACAGAAGCTCTTACTAATGATGGAACATTAATTTCATCAATATTTTCAAAACAATCAATTTCTTCTAATTTTTCCAAGATAATTTTCATTCCTTCAATTGTTAAATCTTTAACTTGACAATCTCTTGAATATGATACACAATGGGCTAATAATTTATAATTATCTGATATATTTGAATTAGCGATATTTTTCAAACATTTAATAGCCATTGGTATATCATCATATTGACAATAATATTTAAAAACATGTGCTTGGGTATAAGGATGTAATTGAGAATTTGGGTTCATATCATTATAAATATCTAATATTTTGGGGTAATTGAATTCATTAATATTATATTGCATTAATCGACGTTGAATTTTGGATTTATTTGATAATGAAGTATCATTAGTTGATGATAAAAATGGATGTAATGATATATTTAAATATTCTTTGGTATCCCTTTTCCATAATATTAAAATAATTGTATCAATAGTTTGGGTATCTAAAGGTTGATTTGCCTTTTGATGTATAAGATCCAAAAAAAATTTCAAATCATCTGGGGTATTAGTTAATTGTATTCTTTTTATAATCAATTTTGATGAAAAAGTTATAAAAATATAATGATCTAAACTTGGGAATATATTGCATTTTGAAGATAATTTATTATATAACCAACATAAATTATCATCATTTTTGATATTATTATCGATATTAAATACCATTTTCATTAATAAATTCTCATAATCAATATTATTAGTATTAATAGATATTAAATATTCAAAACTTGCCAAATAAGTATCTAAATATTTTGGATATATTTTTTGTAAATTGTTAATAATAATTTCTGCCCTTTTTGTATCACTTTGTTTAATTAATAATCTATGAATATTAATCGAAACTTGATCAATACATTTAAATTCCAAGATTTTAGTTAACCATTGAACATTATCTTTTAAATCCAAACAAACATTATATACTAATGTAGTTAAATTCTCTTGATCCATCTCACTTAATCCATTAAATTTATCAAAATAATATTTGGCACTAATATCATCATCTAATTTCAATGCCATTACAAATTTCATTATATAATAATCCATATCAATTTCATCACATTTATTAACATAAAAATCTGCACTTTCCATTACTCTAATACAATCATCAATACAATAATCTAACGAACATTCACAGACTTTAATCATACAATAAACTGCTCGATTATAGTATCCGTCAGATAATAAACATTCACAAGCTATTGCCAATGCAGCCACGAGTTTCCCTTTAACCAACCATTTTGTATCAATTGATCTCATTTTAAGTGTCAAAGAATTCCATAATTTTGTTGCTTCATTTTCTAATAATAATGTATTGGCGCTAAACTCACTATTACAATCTCGCAACTGTTTTTCTAATGAATCAACTAAAGGATACAGCCTATCAATTTCCAATTCCATATTAACATTCTTATCAACATTTTCACGTATTTTTTGTAATGATTGTATAAAATTATCTATAGTATTCTCCATTTACATTAATTTGTATTAAATTGTATTAATTTGTGTTAAATTGTCTAATGATTGTGGTTTGTAGAATTCCGGGACGGTAAATATGAACAACGTCAAGAAAAAAAAATTTCAAAACCCCCCTTAAATTTATATTTTTTTTTTCTGTTCTTGATTTTTTTTGATTTTTTTGATTTTTTTGTTTGTTTGTTAACGGTTGGGACAAAAAAAAAAAAAAAAAACTAACGCTCCATCCACTATATACTTATACAATAAAAAATCTTGATCGCCAAAATTAAAACACCTCAATTTTTTTTGGATCCTTTTTTTTTTCAACAACAACAAAACACAGCAAACCAAACACAAACACAATACAAAAATAACACAACAAAGATGGAACTAAATGGCCCTAAAGAACTGTACCCTTTAGCTCTTCTTATAGATGAACTAAAACATGAAGATGTAACATTACGACTAAATGCTATGAGAAGACTATCCACAATTGCAATGGCATTAGGTAAAGAACGCACGCGAACTGAATTGGTACCATTTTTAGAAGATGTTACACAAGATGATGAAGATGAAGTATTGACTGTTTTGGCAGAAGAATTAGGAAATTTTGTTCCATATTTAGGTGGGGTTGAATATTCAGATATTTTAATTCGACCATTAGAAACTTTAACATCAGTTGAAGAACCAGTTGTTAGAGATAAAGCAGTAGAATCAATTAATAAAATTTGTGATGAAATGTCATCATCACAAGTTGAAGAACATATTATTGAATTAATTAAAAAATTATCATCAACAGAATGGTTTAGTACAAGAGTTAGTGCAACAGGATTATATAGTCATGCAATTTCAAAAATTTCTTCAAATACAGAAGCTCAAAATGATTTATTATCATTATATAAAGGTTTAGTACAAGATGATACACCAATGGTTAGAAGAGCAGCAGCAACACATTTACCAGATATTATTAAAGTATTACCAGAAATCAAATTTGAAGGAATAATTTATCAAATGTTTCAATGTCAAGTTAAAGATGATCAAGATAGTGTTAGATTATTATCAGTTGATGTTTTAATTTCAATTTCAGAAATTTTAAAAAAAAATAATAATAATAAATATAATTCAGAATTAATTAGTTTTACAACCGCATTATTTAAAGATAAATCATGGAGAATTCGATATATGGCAGCAGATCGATTTGAAAAATTGGCAATTTCATTAGATGGTGAAGAATTAAGAGATCGATTTGTACCAATTTTTGTAAAATTAATGAAAGATACTGAAGCTGAAGTTCGAACAGCAATTGCAAAACAAGTACCAGGATTTTGTTCATTAATTCAACATCAAGTTATTATTAATCAAATTGTACCAAATTTGGATTCTTTAGTTAATGATTCAAATCAACATGTTAGAGCGGCTTTAGCAAAAGAAGTTTCAAGATTAGCACCAATTTTAGGTAAAGATTCAACAACTGAATATTTATTACCAATTTTTTTACAAATGTTAAAAGATGATTTCCCAGATGTTAGATTAAATATTATTTCAAAATTAAATATTGTTGATGATGTTATTGGAATTGATTTATTATCAAAAAATTTATTACCAGCAATTGGTGAATTAGCAAGAGATAAACAATGGAGAGTTCGATTAGCAATTATTGAATATATTCCTTTATTGGCTGATCAATTGGGGGTTGAATTTTTTGATAGAGAATTGGGACCATTATGTATGACTTGGTTATGGGATTCTGTTTATTCAATTAGAGAAGCAGCAACAATTAATTTACAAAAATTAGCTCAAGTCTTTGGTGTACAATGGGCAAAAGAAGAAATTATTCCTCATATTATTGTTGTTGGTGGGAATTCAAATTATTTGTATAGATTAACTGCATTATTTGCTGTCAAAACTTTGATTCCTGTTATGGATATTTCAACAATTAATGAATCTATTTGGCCATTTATTTTAAATTTATTAAATGATCCAATTCCAAATATTCGATTTAATATTGCAAAAACTATTAAAGTATTGGCAACTACTTTTTTGGAAAAAGAAAATTCTAAAGATGATGCATTGAAAATTATAAATGATACTTTATTACCTAAATTACAAGGATTAGAAAATGATGAAGATGTTGATGTTAAATTTTTTGCAAAACAAGCTAGTGATGAAATTAAAGAATTGTTGTAGTGTTGGAGTATTTGTGGAAATTGAAATAAAAAAAAAAAAAAAAATTAAAGTAATTTATATAAAATATTAATAAAAATATGAAAAAAAAAATTATCTTTATTAGTGGATTGTAGAAAGAAAGAAGAGAATCAAAGGGTGATGATGTAACTTTCTAGGGAAGTTGTATTTTTTGGTATTCGTTATATATATGGGTTAGATTGAATGAGTGATGCGGTACTTGACACCCACGTATGGATAAACTCCATTCTAATCTAAAAGGGGCACCCAAAGCTGTATAGATTAAGTGGGCTACATTTTGTTATATAAAGATTCAATACTGGTATCATTGCTACTTAATTCACGGTTCGATCACCCTGTCATGGATTAGTTTAGATACTTACATAAAATCGAGAATATTTTCTGTACCGTCTAGACACTAAAATTTAACCTAAGCTAGCATGTATACCAAAACACATATCATACAGATATTGTGTTTACTATATATATAGTTAATCGATAATATTCAGGGGACTATAATATTTCTATAAACCCTAGAACCAATTAAGGGCGTCAACACTCATGCATATAGTGTACAATAGTACAAGCTTGTAGGTTAAGCGCATATTAGTATTCGATATTGGAATCCCATTACCATATACCATTATATATATATAATTAATATATAACACTACTATATACCATGATAATATATAACATTACCATATACCATTATAATATAACATTACAACATGACATTACAATCTTATAAATACTCGTGTACCACACGAGTTTCCTAATCATGACACATATAAACTATTGAAACCATTTGATTAACTCCAGTCTCCTCTTGTAGAACCTGCTTTTGCTTTGCCAGTTACCCTGATTGATACCTTAACGTCCTCCACAACAGTACTAGAATTACTCCGCACTCTTAAGTGTGTCCTGGCCTTACTAACCTAAACACCGCTTAAGTGCCTGCCTTCATTACCTGCTGCAACATATTTAAGCTTTCGCAAAGTCAAAGTCTCCCATGGATGGCACGGTGTAGCTACTGTAGCTTAAAAAGCTCAAGGTACAGGTTTCACTCTTTTGTTTAGCCTCACCATCCATATGTTTCACCTCCCCCAGAACCCTCCATACCATCGCGGTAACCAGTGATCATATTCATTTGAGGATACCCCATCTGCTTCTTGGTTTACGTAGAATCCTTTTGTATCAGTATGTTGGACTGCTCGAAGCCTGTTATTTTCCATCATCATCCTGTAGTATATCATAGCTAGCTAGATGATAATGAACCGGATATATCCATGTATGGATCTGTCGTAGAGTTAGCAGCCGCGACTTGTTGAGCATTGATGATGATCATAATTACACAAGTATACTCGTCCATAAGCCAAGACAGAAATTGTGGGTCCTTTGCAAAAAAAGGCTCTTACTACCCTGGTACCGCAACAGCCACGCCTATAAGTATAGTTAAGGGTTTGCTATACTCCAAACAACTAGTGTGGAACTACGCCACTTGCAGGGGAAGGGGAGGGGGAGGGCACACGGCTATGCAAAACCGAATATTATGAATTAATTGTGTACTGTGAATATTAATAAGGTGCTGCCATTTTCTTCTTTATTTTAACCAGAGTGCTCTCTTTCTTTCTTTTCTCTCTCTTTCTCTTTCTGCCATACTTATAATACTCACCTACAATCTAGGGTATAGATTACCACCTTTGACGACTTTATATTATAAATTTCTATCGGTTACTATTCAGGTATCATTTACGTACAAATAAAACAGATTGGAAGCTATTAAGAATTTGAACTGACGATTTAAATTGCATCAGCTATATTACAGCATTATAGTACAAATTTAAACCACAGAACAAATCGTTTGACTCTTTTGCATTCATACAATCAAAGCAAACAACCCAAAATAATAATAGTCATAACTTTAGAATAAACCAAACAAATATATAGCATACCAAAATACCTGTATAAATCATCAGTACACAGTCATTATCAATTCACTGAACCAGTTCTAGATACAAATACTTCAAACTACACCACATTCAAATATCACAACTAACTGTTTTTTTCAATTTTTTTAATAAAAAATGGCAATTAGTACCGAAAAAATCGTCCATGATCTTAGATCCAAAGTCCTAACTGACCCAAAAGTAGTCCGTTTAGACACAGATTTCACCTGGGTAATCAACGACTGGGACGCATTAAAAACTACCGATGAAGGGAAAGTCCAAGGTCCAACTTTTGAAGCTGGTGGGTTCAAATGGACTCTTGTATTATACCCACGAGGTTTTGCGCATAGAAAAGGAACACATGTATCTGCATATATGGAGGTCCAACCTGCTAATCCTGATGATACAGAATGGGAAGTTAGTGCAGCGTTTGGGTTGATGATTTGGAATGCTAGTAAACCTACTGCTCATAATGGATTTGAAGATATGAGAGACTTTAGTTATATTGGGGATGATAGTTGGGGGTTTCATAATTTATATGATTTGAAAAACATGGATTTATTGAATACTACTGGTAGGGTAAATATGACCGTTTATTTGAGAATTTTCCGTTAACCCATTTACTATTACAGATTTGGTTGTTCGTGGAAGATTGTTTGGTATTTGATACCAGGTACCTAGGGGAATGAATAAATTGGTTGATGGATGGATGGGTGGAAGGATCGATACATGCATGTTATTCAATTGATTTTATGTATCAATTGCAAAGCTTTTATAGTAATGATTATGATGAACTTTTTGAATACTTTTAAGCTTAAATTTATAAATCACTTTGTCTTCTTTTTTTTATATATATAGTTTAAACCTAACACTTTTTTTTAATATTAATATTAATACTCAATATACTAATCCAAAGCTTATTATATATATGGTTGTATCTTTATTATTACTATCTTCATTTAATATTAATAAAAATAATTTTTTTTTAAATTTTACTTCAACTTCTTTTAATGATACGCATGCGCGTTTATAATGTAGATATACTCTCATGAGCAGTTGTTTAGTGTATTATAACCATCCCCAATGTTGACCCTCTATAGAGCTTTTAGTTATGAATATATTTTTCTCTTTATATGCAACTCGAGGCCTAAATTCAAACTAATATATATACGGCATATATTGATCCTCAATTGACTCATATTGAATTAACCATTACAGTAATTTTTCTAAGTATACCTGAATTGTAAAAGTTATCAACTACCAGCCCTTAGTTGAACGAATCTAGTATACTCTATCAATTGTATCTAAAATTTCTTACGCATCATTAATAAGAATCGATGCGTCCACACAAAACTGCTTAAATTCAGTAGTAATAAAAAATTAATTCAAACCTTTCTCATCATTAATTGGTTTTAAGCATATGAATGTCTAGTGTGCGTCTGTCTAACCTTACTTGAAAGCACGGTTAATTCAGCGTTCCTAGTATTTAGAGTGTTGGTACTTCAGCCGTATACCGGATCTCCGACATACATCGGAGCCTATCGGCGGGCTATACTCCTAGCACTATACTGTAGTATATAAGAGCTTAGTAGGCATAGCTTAATCTCTTACTATATATCAAGTACGAGTTTGGTCCGTAGTTCCCTGCAGATAAGAGTGCCCCAAATGGCAGCATATGGATTGGGTCAACCGGTACGGTATAACTTCGCCGGGTAACCAAAACTCCCAACTACTTTCCATCTACCGCCAATAAAGATCGATTTGGCCCTGCTTGAGCAAGCTTAAAGAACCCCCAAACACAGGCTTAAGAAAAAAGTACAACTGCCACAACAGCTAGTCTCTGAGTTTTAGCGATTCAAATTGTTGTCAGGGGATAAATACCCAGATTTTTAAGCTTTTTCTTAATAATAAGGTACAGTACACATCGCACCAGGCAGGCAGGGGCACAATCTCATACTTCAGTAACATCGTTAATACAGTTGAAAAAAGGTACCATGGTTTTGAGCTAAATTTATAGTTTTAAACAGTTGAGAAGGTTCATCCTGCAGTACTCGTGTACAAGTAGAATTATGGGTCGATGATACCATCGAGGTGTTGCTAGATTGTGAAATCAGTGTACACAATTTAAAGAATAAAAGTTTGTATTATTGAGACCTGATAATTTTAAAGTTTTCATGTTGTGATGTTTTCGAGCTTTAGTGGTGTTTTCGAGCTTTATAGTGGTGGTACAAGTGGAATAAGCTGTAGCTGCTGTAAGTTATAATCAATTGCAATTGGTAGAATTTAGCACGATCCATACGTGTGTGAAGATATAGGATGTAATTGTACTTCGGATGTCTGTTGATTAATCGAGACGATCGAGTGGGTACGTACAAGTACCATGGGATGGGTTCACAATCAAGCAATTGTTAAGGTACTGATACTTTAAATTGTAAAGTATCAAAATGGAGCGATTGGACCGTTAGCGAGATTCAGGTACCGTTAGTGTTTTGTAAACGGCGTATGTATTTTGAGTGGATTCAGCACTGAGTATACTGGTTGGCACGATTTATTATATGTATTTATGCATGTTGTGTATTGCGATGGTGGAGCTTACACTATTAAAATATTAAAATATTCTATGGTATGGACTCTTTCAACTGAATGCTAAATATCACACGTGCATGCACAGAATAGGTGGCTAGCCTAGGGTTTACCATCGATTTTGTGTATGAATGATAAGTGAATATATAAATATAGGCCAAATTTCCCATAATTATTCTATAAAGTATGCTATAACTATCATACGTTACTATTGGTATTACACATCATCTCGATCTTTATTCTGGCGACACAAGTATAAAGACCCAGGCTAAATTAAATTTGTACCAAATTATTACCTGAAATCGAGGGTATAAAATCGTACAACACTTAATACACCAGTTCAGCTTATATCTTAGAATTTTATTTTGAGTTTAGTTATAATTAGTTGTAGTTTCCAACGTATACAATTGGTCCTAGCTATAAATTATAGTATACTTTATGTGATGAAGTAACAGTTGCATGCATGTGTAACCTACAGAATCTAAAAGCAAAAAAAACTGGCTACACACACCCAAGATGATAATATTTGTCTTTGAAATTTAAAATAATAAATATATATATAGACGTAAAATACTCTGTCATATATATATATCTCAATTGAAGATATTTACAAGCAATTAATTAAGTTTATAAATAACTACAGTAGAGATTTCTATCCATAGTACCATTATAGTATAAGCTAGTAACGTACAAGGCACTTGTACGTTTAGGTTCAGGTCTCTTGTACAACCTTAATGTTTAGTAACCTCTATAATTATATGCTGTTTCTACCCAACGCATACAAAAAACCTTGCACATGAGCACTTCTACAATCTCATACATCGGTGAGTGGTATTTCATTCTGCAGCTAGCAGATGGTAGTACGTACTGTTATTTATTAATAATATTACTGTATAAAAATTGAACCAATTCAAAGATCCAGAACAATTAATTATTTTCCTACAAGGTCAAGTCAAATATAATTATTTTCAAAGAAGAATGTCGGGTAAATAATATTCATCTATCATGACCGGTAACTACGTAGTGGTATCCTGCTTAGAATATTATTATTATTAATTATTTCTACCGCATCGGGAGAGAAATCCATGGCCCTGATGAACAAATTAAATGTCATCATATATATCTCCATGGTATGCACCGTTGAGAGATCAGTATATATGCATCAGGATATATATATGGGTACATGGATGTCATGACATGCCTTCGTGGTACAAAGGGTGTATATATCATGGTAATGATATATCGCTGGTTTTTTCAACCATGAAGACCGGTACATACATCTAATACTGTAGACTCTCTCAGGAGAATTTTTATAGTATATATTTAATTGACGAACATATCAGCCTGTAGAAGTGTATTAAGGCTATCGAACCGCAGTTTAAATAAATATATATATATATATATTCATAGTCCTAGGCTTTCTATCATTAAATCAATTTCAATGATCATTCGAGATACCTCATGATATCGAATGCATCTTCATTGCAGATGACGTGTACATTGGTCATTACAAATTTATATATATAGATACATGTATACATACATTTATCGGATCTCGATATTCTATATAGAGGTATATATCAGGCTTAATATTATATTGGGTTTCATAAACATATGTCACTCATTAAGTATAATATTAATAGGGTCAATTCCTGGTATGATCATGCATTTATAATATTAGATATAGAAGTAAGACGAATTTACGTGCACATTATCCAAACAAATCTGTGCAGAATAGTTGAAAGTGAGGCTCTGTAAACGTCAGGACCATCTTTATTACTGCTTTTAACATCTAGAGCCATAAATATTTTCAAATTGCTTATAACAGCTACCATAAATCCAAAAAAGGTTTAAAAAAAATATTTAAAGGCTTCTTTTGCAATCATGAATTCAAAATTTCTCGTTATCATATGCCTGAAGTATACTTATCTTTTCAATGCAATTAAATTACAAACTTTGAATCATGCATTAAAGTATAAGATTCAAAAAAAAAAAAAAAAAAAAATATTACCTCACTGTTCTATAAATAAATCGCACCCTTTTCAAACTTTGATCACCCATATCCATATTGGATAACAAATCAATCTTTCAATTCCATGACTATCATCAAAATAGAACCCAAATCATATAAACCTCCAACTCTTTAAAGAGCAATCAACTACAGGAATGAAGTAAACGACAAAACACTAGTTGAAAAATAAATAAAAAACAAATACATATTAATTTTTTTTTTGTTCTGTTCAATAATAATAATAATAATAAATAAATACATAAATATAACCTCTTTCTTTCAAACTCATTGTACAATAGTTGAAGAAGAAGAACTTGAAGAAGGAGTTAAACTATTAGAACATATATTCTCCTTTTTCAATGCACCTTGCCAATCAACTAATTGAAACATTAAAGTCATATTTGGACTAATATTAGGTGATCGTTTTTTAACATACTCATAAGCAGTATTCAAATCCCAGCCAGTTGATTTCATAACATAAGCAACAACTAATGAAGCTGATCTTGATACACCACATTGACAATGAATTAAAATCTTTTTATTATCATTTGATCGCTGTTGAATTAAATCCGTTAAAAATCTTAATTCTGTCAAAACATCAGAATTATGATCCCATGGTATATAAATATATTCTGGTTCTTTAATTTCTTCACTATTATTATTATTATTATTACTCCAATTTAAAGGTTTTGAAGGTGAAACAGATAAATCAGGTGTACTTTCAACACTACTTGGTGGTGAACATATATTATCATGATTATTAAAAAGTGGTGATGAACATGTTGAACTTGTATCACTATCATGATCTGGTTCTTCTTTTATAATAGGTTTAGATGTTTGGAAAGGATTATTAACTTCTTTTGCAACATTTATAATAACATCATATTGACATGCAATATCTAAACTTGGTTCTGAATATAAATAAACATTTGGTGGACATACTAATACTGGTCCATCAGGATATGCATCTTCATCAACTTGTCTATCTGTTGGCGAAACTAAATTACTTCTTGATGCTGCTGATATTGTAACTGTATTGTGATTATTAGTAGTATTGAAATAAGAAACTGCTGGTGTTTGTATTGGTGATGAAACATCTGATGAATTATAATCATTTGGTATACTAATTGATAAAGCCGCTGACGGGCGTCGATTTGTTCTATTCATTTCACTTGATAAACTGGATGTATTTAATTTATTTGATAACAAAGACTTGTTTTTTTTAGATGGTGAGTTATCAGGACTTGATTCGTTACTACTACTATTACTACTATTATTTTTTTTCGTATTAATACTAATATGCCTTTGTTGGGTTAAATTTGATCTTGAATGAGTATGATGCAAAGTGGATTTTTTAAATAAGTTAGAGTTGTTGTTAGTAGTTGATGTATGTAAATGCAAATTTTGTTCTTTATTCATTTTTGTGGTGGTAGTGTTGAAAGTTGTTGGAAAAAACTCTGTCATGCTGGTATTGGGAGGTTGAAGAAATTTGTCGTCGTCGTCGTCGTCGTCGTCGAATGGCGCGCTAATAATAATATTATTTTTTGAGGTTGTGCTAAAATTAGCTCCGGTGGCTGTAGCGGGAACGCTCATGTTAACACTGCTTGAGTGGCTATTTGGTGACTTTGGCGGTGATATATTTATGGATGAATGGTAGTTGTAGTTATGTGGTCGAACATTCAAATAAAGATTTTTGGTATTTTTGGCTCTTCTTGATGATGTTGAATTGGTAGCTGTTGCTAGTTTCGACCTTAGATTTTTCGACGGTGGTGGGTTACTAGTTATTGTGTCCATTCTAGCTTCTTTATTCTATTTTTTTTTTTTTTTTTTGGTGCCTGAATATTGATAAGGTTACAACACAGTGGTAATTATTATAATTATGATGATGCTTGTAAGAAAAAACCGTATTTTTTTTTTGCAAGTCTATAATTTTTATTATTTTTTTATTGCTATTGTATTATAGTAATTTTTTAAATTGGTTGGGATCTATAGTTTGTGTTGGAATAATCGAGATCTAAGTCGTTATAATGGTTTTTATTCAGATTCACTAGTTAGCGGGTACCCAGATCTTAGATCTATCGTTTTAGGTATATAATAATTCGAAAATAAATATTGATAAATGCTTTGTTGGATGATATCCTCTATTTTTATGCTAATAAACAATTGTAATGAGTGAAAACAAAAAATGAAAAACGGGAAAAAAAAAGTTACAATCAAGAAGATAAAAAAAAATGAAAGAAAAAGAGTGTAATAAAGTATCCAGAGAAAAAAAAAATGCCACAAACTGGAATTTTATTCTTACTTTGTAGCTTTAAAAGAAAAAAAAAAAAAAAAAAAAAGAAATAAATAAAAATTAACCACTGTTCCAAAATATTATTATGACAGAAAAATAGCTGAGTGTGTTGAATGAAAAAAAAAAAAAAATTAATAATAATAATAATAGAACCAAGAACTATATATCTTTGGTGCTTTAGAAACTAAAATAGAATGAATGGCCCTTTTAAGCATGTCTAACCCCCCAGCTGCAGAATGAGACTTTTCTAGTAAAAAATGGATCATATTTGTTTTTTTTCTTCTATTATTGGTGCACCCAATTGAGCTTAAGAGGTTCTTTTTAGAGTACCAGAAACTGTACCAGTAGTTTCAGTTTCCAAGTTTAGAACACTAAAACACTTTTTTCAAAGATCGATCGTCCTTTTTGAGTGCACTGTGAGCGTTCATGACGTGAGCTCATGCTGGGCTTAGGCACAATGCTTAGAACATGCATACAAGCCTTATTAGGTTAATGTGTGCTAAAAGTAATGTGGTTTTATGAGCTGTATAACTGCTATCAATTGTGTAGTTAACAAATTAAAGCTGGCTCAGTAAAATATATAGAAGTTTATCTAAAAATATCCTACATCCATGTGGATGTATCCATGGTTAAAAATGCTTTCACTCAAAAAATTGAGAGATATCAAGCCTCAAAAATTCATTGGCAGGAACTATTATAAAGATATTACAGTTTCAACAACCTTCATCCATCTTAATCCATTATTCCACTATCATCCATCTTAATCCATTTATTCCACTATCATCCATCTTATTATAGATATGCCCATGATGTCACTATTTCTGTCACACTCCAGTACCAGTATACTATAGTGGTATACCCTTATTTAGAATTAATACTCTCAACTTTAGCTTCATTCCCCAAATCTTTGATTTTTCTGTGTTCTAGAACCAGCTTTGTAAACTCCAGCACTATCAAAATTATAAGCATTCTTTGGTAGTTTTTTTTTTTGTCTTCTTCGCTCTAAGCTAAGAAGAAACTTGTTTCAGCTTTCAAAAAGTTTGGTTACTTTTTAGAGTAGCGTATGAAAAATCAAGTGGGCTAGCTACAGAAGGCTGGGCTTTGCTGCTCATACGCGTGTATACTTGTGAGGTCGCCCGGCCGAGATTTTTAATAGAATTTCCAAACCTCGTGAAAAAAGGGGAAATTTTACCACTCTGCACGTGACTGGCTGAGTGTTGTTGTTGGCTGCTGGGTCTCGAAAAAAAAAAAAAAAAGTAAAGTTGAATTATTCATAGCGGTATAGTTGATTGTATAGTTGTTGATGGTTTGTTATATGATACTATCGACTGGGTGCTGTATAATTTACAAAATGATTGTTGCTAAAGTGGTAATAGTTAGAACATGAAAAGTTGTTACAAATTATAGGTATGGGTAGTTGTATACACCTCGATCGAGCGGTGCATGCTAAATTTGAAATTAATAGGACTAATACTCGAAATGTTGATATATCATTAGTAAAACTAGTTGGGTTCAAGCTAGCGAAGTCAATATTATTATTATTATTTTTAAAAAAATAGGATTTTGATCTATTCGAGGCTATTTATGCTAAAGATATATAATGTACACACACTTACCTCTAGAGTCTATATATACTATGGATGGATATAGACTTGTAAGATTTTATTTTTGAAATATATAAATATGATTTTACAATTTGTTGAACTTACATCTCCAGATTCCACTTCTAGTACACATGTGCCATACCCATGGCATCTTTGGGTAGCCATGAATTGCAATAATTAATCAACGATGTATAAAATTGCAATGGGGCATGCATGAATTCACCTATATTACACACCAAGATAGCTTAATTGCTGTTTTTGTATATATTATATATATATAACTTAAAATCACAGTTTGTTATACAAAAGATTGAAAGGATAAATTGATCAAATTTATGTATACTATAGAGGATGCCACTAGCTGAGGTGGACTTTAAAATCAATAAATAAATTAATTTGAAGTAAATCTATTTATTGAAGATCGCGGTTGCGTAAAACTTAATTTTATCAAAGATGATAATGCAATGAACAGGTCTTTAAATTGATATTTTTTTTCTATGCCATTTTTATCTGTCTATCGATACGCCGATGATGATTAACTATAGATATATATTGTGTGTACATTAAGATTTTCAATGTGCTGATCGTTCTATTGTCAATTATATATTATTACAACTTTGTAAGTGGATTTCTATGATCGATTGAGGAAACTTGAGAATTTTTGAGTGTTCATTACTTATATACACGTATACTTGCAATCACTAGCCCTCATCAGCTTAATCGTACTATTTTATCAATATTGTTGATATCACTTTTTGAATTGAGGTTCTGTTTCATTATAATATATATATATACCATAGTATATAGTAAATAAATATATATTGCGGTATACCTGCAGTAAAATACGGTGCTGTAGTATGCTTATACGTATACATATATATTTAGTAATGCATGGAACTGGCAGGCATCCATGGTGGATATCACATAAATGTCGAGTTATAACTTACATCCGACGGGTATACCACGTGAAGTATTATGATAGTGAAAATGAGGTGAAATGAGGTTTAATCAAATGCGCGTCACGAGCAATAGGCAATACTTATTTGAGCCTCATATTGTGAGGCAGCTGCCTAGGCAGAACCCTCAAATACATTATGTAAATACTATAGTATCACGATACATCAGGTGTCAGATCGATTATTTTATAATATATATATAATTTTTTTTTTTTTTTTAAATTTTTTATTTATTAAATCTAAGTTGCTCCTCTTAATTCAACAAGTTTTAAATATCTAGCACGAATTAATGTCCATTGCAAACGCTCTCATGATTCAAAAGCTTATAAGTATAAAAGCACATATGCATGTGCACACAGGCTCGAAAATGTGTAATATGTTTAAAATTCTACTAAATCATTGGGTCGATTAGAATTTAGATACCATGCACACGTGTACATAAAGTTTCGAATATTATTGTAACTATAGAGGATCCTGGCTTAGTATATATATCTAAGATACAACATATGTAATCTTTAATTAATTCATGCCTTGATTTATATTAACTAGAAGTTTTGAATTTTACATTTTGACTGCAAATACATGTTTTTTTCGCATTAATTGGAACAGTCCATTTATTTTGTACCATTATTGATATCAGTTTATCTCTGCTAGTGCACTTAACTTTACACGTTTCATCAATAGATCTCACCACGTAATGATACGCATCCCGAATTAATTTAAAGAGAATACGAGGATATCCTTGTCCATCTCCTTCATTGAAAACCTGCAACATCTCGAACGCTCCTACTTCCTTGGGTATATGATACCCTATTATTTTTCCGGTCATAGCAGCGTGGCATGCATCACGCTTTATCATGCCTAGATGCTACTCACCTTAGATGATTAAGCCTTGCCAAATCATAATGGTAACAATATTTTATATGTATATATATTCAAAGGGTTTATGACCAATAGAAGTCATCAATTACAATTAATTGCAGTACTATACTAATTTTTATATGATTCGCCAGTCTTAGTTATAATAATTAGCTGTAGCTTAAGCCGTTCTTTTTTACACTATGACTTATCTGAGCATCAATAAGTGAAAATTGAGCATATTATTCTATGACAAGAATTCAAGTTAACAATATTGTGAGCTTGAATCTATTTAGACAGTTTCATTAAATTTATATATGTACAACATGACCATCTTACTTCTATGATATACTACCCTAGGCTGACTTTATTTACAATAGTTTGTATAGATAAATCAACCAAGGGTTACAAAATCAACCTGAATTTCCAAATTTAATATCTTCACCATATATATATATTCATAAGACAATGTTTTTGAAGAAACCGGTCACCTCCTTGAAATATTCTTCACTACGTATACGTGAGACCAGATGCTCAATTTGTTTAAGCTCTAAAACTAGAATTTTATCATCCTAAATATCTATAGATAGAGATACTATATATATATATAGTATACTGTACTTTACAGAGCTTACTCTATGGCTCTACCTAGCTATATATAGTACACAAAAACCTGACGTCCTTAGATAGATACTGAGCGCTTACTTGCAGATTTTATATTCAAAACCAAAACTCCAAGAATTAAGATCAATGTCTCAGATCACCGAATCATCAATCTCGATCCGATCGTTTCAAATCTATAAAAAACCGGACAGCGAGCGAGCGAGCGCCGGCCGTCAATATTGACTGATTAAGTTACGCCGAGCTACAGTTTTAAGTCCATTTAAATTGTGTATACACTATTACTGTAAATATATTTAGATGGATACAATTGAGCTTAAGTACACGAAATATAACTTAATAGCTTAAGCTTGTAGGCTTGATAGGATGTCTAAATTTAGAACCAAAGTTTTTATCCAAATCAGATTAAGATCTGAAAACCCAATTGATTGAAGACACTATAGATATATATATCTATAGAAAGGCTGTTCATTCCCAGATAAAATATGAAGTTAATAGATATTATAAACAGATTAACAGCATGCAATGGGGTAGATTGAATTGGAATGGATTGAATACCTTTCTTTGTGTATACTCTAGCACTGTAGTGTTAGAATGGGGTGTGTGACATTTGGGTTATTGAGCCAAAAGAGGGAATGCCTCTGGAATTCATGAGTTGGTTCATTGCAAAAGAGTTGCTACTCGTTAAACTTAGCTCAATCTACATATATATATTCTATAGTTGTAATAGCCCGTACAACGTGTAGCGGCCTCTGTGGAGCCCAGGGGTTCTAGAGAATACTTACAAGTACGTCAAGCAGGGTAAGAAATAGAATTTTCAACGGTTGGAGAGTAGAGATCAGGTATGAGGTAGCGTTGGAGGGTAACGTTAACGTCAAACACACCCCATCCATCAGGTTACATGATAATAGAATATAACTAGTCTAGCTAATATAGGGTGGCCATATGTCAAAGTTTAAATGGAAGCTTGTAATGTTATCGATCAGATCTTTACAACCATTGGACAATCTCTACTTTGCGATTTTTGAGGTTAACAATTGAGGTTGAGGTTGAATTATTATAGCGCGCGATATTTGATTAAATTGTAACCCACAGATGATAAATTTGATATATATCGAATAATGCCGGTATAAGCTAAAGCTGGTACGAACTTGTTGCAAAAAACGGTTCGAGATTAAGAGTGAGACTTGCAGTTATAACGTTTCAGTACTGAGCATATTCAGATTAATTGGGACCGATATCTCCAAATAGTGTAATAATAATGTCCAGAAAAATATACCATATATATATATTGCAAGATGTTGCATTGTATTAAATCAACATTGCAATATATAAAATAAGGTATATCATGAAGTGTGTAAAATATATATGGTTAAACTTGAGTTTTATGCACGTGTATACTAGTCAGTGAATGGAACTATGGCTAGAAATAATTAACTGATTGATAGATTATATAATTAAGTGTGTTTATTACTATTTGTATCAATATATAGTTTATTAAAGCCAATAAAAATGTAGTTCTTATCTGGATACTTAGACAGGTATTGCGATATTGGCGCGGGTGCAACTCAAATAAGTTGGTATAAGTATAACTACTTTAAGTTACAACCATTGAAAACATTAACAAATATTATTAGAAAGTTATTTTAATTGGCCCAGGTCAGGAACAAACTTTTTAATCGTCCTGTATTCGCTCTATGGTAAACACAGAAAGGTTTCAAGGGCTCACCATAATATTGCAATCAAACCATTGATGAATATCCCGGTACACCACAAACTCGTGTCTTTTTATAAATATATATATATGAGAAGATATTATAAATAATGGGTAAGTAATGGTATTAGATCTAACCGCACAAATTCTCTGATCGAAGAATCCTTATCACAATTAATTATAATTGATATCCAATGTACAAAGAATGGATATGGGTTATAACCAACCACGTATTATTTCTGGTCCTATTTAAATGATAGAGCTCTCATTGCTCTAAATACAAGTGCCCATTGCAATTGTACAATTAGTATATATTTCAATTCTTGCAACATGTTGAATCATTCCAGAACTACTCACTAATAGAACCAAAAAATCACATCAGATTCTACCATTTGTGAACACTTAACATACTAAAATATGGATCCTCTAGGATCTCTCCACGTCATAACCATCTCAGTCGAATCATGACGATCCCTTTCATTCTAAGAATAAAAACCAGCAACCTAACCTATATAGTATACTGGTACACTGTACTACCATGGCAGGTATAGTTGCAGCTGGTACACCAAATGTACTGTATTACAATCCTGTCTCCTGAATCCTATATATATCTACAGGTTATTGTTTTATTACTTCAAGCTGTTTTTTAGAAGGCGCACAAAATCCAACTTAGAAAGTGGTCCTGAAAATCTGCCATTTAGCCGGTACCGCTAGCTGCGACGCGTGTTTGTATTTCGCACGCCACGCTGCATGCAGTGATGAAATATTGATCAACAAACTTGAAACTTGAAAATTTCAGGACCTGCAGCCTTTGTACCATCCATGCATGGCAGGTTAGAATGCCCACATCCAACTGGTTACTAAGGCTTTACAGGAGACACTTCAATCCATGGATACCATAATTTTATTTGTATGGATCCATATCCATATGGATGCAGCTGCAGCTATAGCTTAAAGAGTGAATTGGGACTGGGGTAAGAAATTATCTCGAATGTACAGCAAAAATTGATGCACGGTTGTTTGCACCGTGACCTTTAAGCTTGATATGTCACGGGCACTTAAGAATTTTTATATATATTGAAGCAACCTTAAGACTGAATCCTCAGTTTTCTAAGAATTGGCTGTAGGTTTAACCGTTAACTCTACCAGGTATACTATAGCTTAGGTTGAGTGACTTCATTAATTATAAATATATATGGTTCTGTCTTAGTGAGCTTTTAAATTGACATTAACATTTGTATTTACATCCATTTGCAATGGATTGTGGTACCATTGCAATTAAGAGCATCTGCAGCGGCGGTCTAAAAAACATGGTCAAAGGATTGACCTGGATGGTTCAAGTTGACTGTGATGATACCATTTATTGAAATCATAAAGAGGATCGATATCCTCCAGCTAGATGATGTGGATCTGTACGTTTGTCATGATAACTTGACAGGTTACTGTATCCTTCGATACCTGCAGTTTGAGTTCCATTGTACCTCAGTTAGTGGGTATGGGAAATTTAATCAATTTTGACAGTTCAAGTTAAAAGAAATCAGCTTGATTAAGGGCCTCTAAGTATCATGATCACCTGTTAATTATACGTATATAATGACTAGAATTAATAATCAATGAAATATATAGGCAGACTAAAGGGTATAATAACTTTTAACTTGCAATGGCTGATTATTGGGTATGTGGTCGCTCTCCTTGAAATTTTAACTCATAATTCATAGTCTTTCACGGTTATTTATGTAATTGATATATACACTGTATACACACACCATGGGAATATAATTTCATGATCGCAATATATGGAAACATTTTCGGCCAATTGTACACGTTAATTCATGGTTTGATCTATTATAAGTCATAGCGCTGCCAGAAATTCAAGTCACACACGTAAGATTTCTTCATTAACAAAAGCACAGCACAAGCGCTGATTCGAGCTAGATCCAGTTAACTCTGCACAATAACTGTAGTACGCCAGTTTAAAATTGCACGCTGTAACAAAATTAGTAGGGTACTCGAGCTGATCATGGTGGTGGATTACATCAAACCACCCAGCCTACAAATCTTGTAGTTGCTAATTTAAAAAGAAAAAAAAACTATAAAAACCCCCCAAGATCCTGTTTTTTTTATAAATATTTCTTTCCTTAAACAACTCGCTTGTTTGCAAAGCACATGTGAAAGGAATATGTATGTCCGCCATATGGGTTTGCTGTGACCGTTTTAGTTTGAAGCGTTTTTTTTTTTTTTTTTAACAATTAATTAATTAAATTTCTTGTTTTTTTTTTTTTTTTTTTTTTTTTTTTTTTTTTTTAAAAATTAATTAATTAAATTTCTTTTTTTTTTTTTTTTTTTTTTTTTTTTTTTTATATTGATAGGCAATATTGTGCCATTCATTGCAACTTAACTTAAGTGGCAACTTCCTATTGTAGATTATTAGTAGCTGAGCGCTGCTTTCCATTCTTGAGTTATAATTATTGCATGCCATACATGCTATCTGTAAACGCAGTTAATCTTGATAATATACACTGGTAGTTTTATCTAATCTGAGAATAGATCATGCACAATAGACTCGTTGTAATAGATTTGTTACTTTCAACTGTTAACGTTCCAAGCTATGAGCTATATGAACATAAACAAGCCGTTTATGTATCATTCAGATTTAGCGTCATACGTACATAGAAATTATATACTGCATTAATTTATACTGATGCTGGGTACTCGAAGGCATTCATCATTATACCACAATAGAATAGTGTGACAGCTAAAATATCTCGAGTGATGATGAAAAACACTTACCACACCCTGGTTGCAATATGATATCTTAGTTACAACATGGATGTAATTTGAAATCGATCGATCCAATTGCGATATTCCGGATCTGACTAGCGCTTAATAATATGATAGCGCGAGCTTGACTTGGTTGAACTTTTTTACTCCATCATATAAAAAAAAAATGTTTATTAACACCCTAAAGAATTTCACTCAAAAAACTATATAAAAGGCCCAATATCCTTCCAAATCTTTTCTTGCTTTTAAATCTTCAAATAATTCGCTTATTTTCAGTTTTATACAAAGAAACACTTTTAAAAATATATATGATTTTTTTTTTATCAAGTAGTAATTGAACTAGTTATTTTTTTTTTTCTCAAAATAATAGTACCATTGGAGTGTAGCTATATTTTTACGTTGTAAAATTGAGTTGTTTAGGTATTGAAATTTTTGTACTATAGCCAGTTTTTAAATATACATAACAATTGCTGCAATATTAGTTGATTGTAACAGCTGGCTTCATGTTTATTATTTTATATTATAAGAACAAAAGTGGAAAGTTATTTTGACCGCGCTTGATCTAGATATCATATGTGGTGTAACGAAACAATATTGTAATTGTGAGTTGTAATTTATCGTCTAACTATCATTATATATTATATATTTATCTGTGATGGATAAATAACAATTATCATATCTGGTAAAATATATTTTATTGTTGTGGCCTTGCTGTCAAGAGTGAAAACTAGCATTTATCAATTGGCTTGCAGGTGCATTCAATTACTGTATTCATTATAGCTAGCTGATGGTTATTTCATTCAATGAAATAAATTTGAGCAAAAAATTGTTTTGGGTATACTATAGTTGCATAATATGGTAACCTCCTATGTTGAAGTCCCAATATATGTTATAATCACAAGTATTTGGTATAATATCAATTGTTTAGGTAGTCTCAGCATATGTGTATGAGATGAACCTATATAAAACTCCTAGATGTATCATTTTAGAGTGGCGTGCAATATATTTCACTAAAATTTGCAATGAGCTGTTAAGTTAATATGGTAAAATCTTTCCAATCAATTTAACTTAAGTGTCCATTTAATCAGCATCCATCAATCAATTAATTAATGAACTACTTAGCTTAAGGCATTTATAAGCGTTTTGGCGTAAATGTGTGCAATACATACAAAACTGAAGTTCGGACTATTTATGGATGTAAAAACTAGATTTATATTATCACATTTCAGTTGTTGTACAGCTTATTTATTAGGTGAAATGACGCTTAGATAGCGCCTGCAGTTGCTTAACGACCAAACAGCAAAATATCTCTCAAGTAAAAAAAAAAAAACCATTTAAAGGATCAAATTTCCTCCTCAAAATTTTATTTTATTTTTGTTATTCTTATTTAAAATTTTTTTAATTTTTATTTTTTTTGGGGGGTTTTTCAAACTCGCTTGTTTTTTAAAAAGTGTTTATTATTATTTTTTTTAAACTACTATGTAGATGGTTGTGGTTTAGTACATAGTGGTATTTTGCCAAAAAGGGATTGCTAAGTTGTAGCTATTGTTTGGGCAAAGTACCGTATTTAACAATTTATTTTACTGCAGCATGGAATTCGTAGCTTGTCTGAATGTAGAAATTGTTTTATTTATATAATCGGCTTTGAGAATACAATCGACTTCCTTATACACGAGAAGCCTAGCTAATCTAGGTAAAAAATCCTTCTAACCACTTGCAAGAGGATGTGTGGTATTTTACACTCATCGTAGAGTCATAGTACAGTCATAATACACTCATAGTTGTGGGGTCTATAATTTATCTCTAAATAGGGCCAATGATCACTCGAGTAAAATCGTAACATCTCAATTGTTGCAGTTATCTTAATTTAATTACAGATATTTATAATATAAAGTGCTATGAGTATCTCGAGTTTTAAATTGCCGCCCTAAAGGTTTTCAAAATAACTGTAGTTCTAATCATATTTACTAAAATCGCCCTACCATCATCATCTACTGAAATTAACAATGTTGCTTGTGGATTAATTGCTATTCTTGCAACCAACTCCATTACCAACAGGACTTATAACTGAGGCCCCATCTGGTTTTAGGAGAATATAATATGCTGTGATAGAGCCCCTCAAGTTGTACTAGAATCCTTAAAAACTTCAAAAGACGAAGCAAGTACATCTGTATAGTAGTACTCAATTCTACAATACACGTAAGAGAGCCAGCCGGGCACTAACTTAAAACAGTTAGCTATGTATATATCTATAGCGTGCCGATCGATCGATCGATCGATCGAGGAAACACAGTTGAGCTTTTACAGCTTGTCTAAAATGTAAGTCCCAAATTGCATATATGTTACGTACCTGGTATTGGGCTATAGAACAACCAGCAACAATTATACAGTAGCTCTAGGCTTTGCATGCTTTAATTGATAAAGATCTACAAGGCCAATAGTTTAATCTGAACTACCTACCAGGCTTAATAGGTTCACCATGGAAGAATTCTAGACTCTAACAAGTGTACACCTACAAAATCTGAGTTATAAAATCCCGCTAATTTCCTCTCTAATATTTTTTTTTTATAGCTCTTCAAACAGTTCGCCTGTTTTTTTTTTTACAATAATGAATAGCAGAGGTAAAAATGATCGTGCTCTTATGGCAAATATGTTTTATAATAAATGTAATAATCTGAAGATGAATTAATTAATTTTTTTTTTTTTTTTTTTTTTGTAAGTTATTGTCCCATTGTAGAATATTTGCCATATTTTTATGAACGAATGTACTTGCCAAAACAGCCAATTGAAATATACAGCGAAAGCATTAGATGATACAGGTATGTTATTACTAGCTAAGTTTCGTGATTGCAAGTATTACGTTTAACCTAGGACCTGTGTTTTTGCAATCGTGAATATTGCAGTTTCCTCCATCCTTTCTTTGCCAGTTATTAGTATTTGATAGTGCTTTTTGTTACCCGATGAATGATTATATAATAGTTTGATGGTTTGATCTAACTTGAAATATATGGATTCCAACTAGCAGCAAGAAAAAAAAAGAAAAGAAAAACAGCTACTAGTCTATTACAATAGTAATGTTGCGAGGTATCTCCTATGTCGAAGGCCTGGATGAATTGTGACTGCCATCAGCTGTAGCGTTGCAAATTCGCTGTCACGACTTTATATGATAGCAAGCGCGCGCGTTTAACAGTTAATCATAGACGCGTTTTATAAACTTAAGAATTTACATGTGCAAGATTAGCACGCCCATGCAAAACGTGCACCAAAGTACCCTACAAGCTTACTAAAATCAAAAAACTATAAAACCCCCCAAATTTCCTGTCTAGATTCTTTTTTTTTTTTTTGCTTCCTTTCAAACAATTAGCTTGTTTCTTAATTCATTATACGTAGCAATTATAAGCCAGGTAAAACTATTTAGTTGATTATGGACGGCTGATCAATTGAATTTAAAACCTTTCAAGTAGGTTTTTTTTTTTTTTTTTCTTCTTATACTGTAAAGCCGTTTTTATAGCTCGTGCTATTTCTTCCATTAAAGATTATTAGCAATTTCGCTGGTTATTTTTGAAACTATCATGGTATATGTACTATAAATTCCGAATTTCTAAGGTTTTAGTTATTGTTGAAGTTTTAGTTAATAATTTGATTTTATTTTAATGTATATATGTTTTATAAAAAGAAATTTATTTAAAATAGAACCCTTCGATAAATAAACAGTCTTGTTTATTTACGTTGGGAAATAATTGTTAGCGAAATCCTAAACAATGCGGCTCGAGCTCAGGCCAACAGTTTATTGCAAAAATGTAGTGCTCTGAATGGGAAACAATATGCTGTGTATTCAATCAATCAGCGTTAATTAATTCTTTATCTATGAGCAAGCATAGGCTCAAGAGAAGTGGATTGAAGCAATAAAAATTCACCACATCTAAACTGTTATAATGGTATTTTCTAGATCCATCAATATCTTCAGGCTTATTGATTCAATCAAATTGATGTTTATCACATACGGCGCTTATTCTCAGCGCTTGTACCCTCGTGATAGTTCAAGGAAATTAGCCGGTCGAAAATTTATCAAGAGCAAACTATTTCTCACGAGTGTGCCCACGTGTACGCCGGAAAAAAAAAATCTATATAAAGGGACGAATTTCCTCTCATTTTTTTTTTGAATCTTCAAACAATTCGCTTGTTTCAAAATAGAAAATCATTTAGATTTTAGTCTAGTTTATCGGATATTAGATTGATTGGATTCATCCCGCAGGTGCGGCGAAATAGCTCAACTTTTTGTTGAGCTTTATTGTAATAAAAAGTATATTATTGATTATTTACTATTATTATTTAGGAAGATGTTTTATAGAATATGCACGCAATACTACATTTATGTTGTGAAGTAATTGTGTAGCGAAATCCTAGATACATGCGGTTTCGATATATAATTTAATAAATATTTTTTTATTGCTATACTAATAAAATGTAAAAATTTTTGCAATCCTTGAGCCATTTTTATAAACTCTCACCTGCTGTATATATACCCAAATTTCACTCTTAAAGGCTAAGCTCATATGGTGCATGGAACATTCTTCTTTGTTATAATCAAGGTGTATTGTAATTTATAGACCCTTAATTCCTTTCTCCAAACCTAGAATGATCATAATATAGACCCAGCCTGTAGCTACAATTTATGGGTACTACAATCAAATGTTATAGCATGCTATAGTTTAATCGCTGATCTTTGGTATAATCAAGCTATAGATATAGTCATTCCGGGTCTGTGACAAAAAATTCAGAAACTCAATTATAACCGCAACTTTTAGTCAATCATTTATTATTAAAATGATTTACAAGGTCTCAATAACTGCGTTGTAAAAACCAATTTGACTATAACAAAAGTCACAAATTCAGCCTAAAGTATACTTTTTAGCGCTTAACTTTATATAGCCTACTAAAATATGTACTGGGTCGAAGAAACTAATGAAGAAACCATTCGAATATCATCCACACGTACGTATTTTCCAGTTTCGCCAGTGGCCACACATCATCTTTTTGTAAGTTAGGAACGGGGTTGTCCTGCTATTCCTTATGCGCTACTAACCAGAATATCTGCAAAATTGTAAGCTTAATAAATCTTAAGCCGTGCCAGTTTAAAGGTTTTCAAAAGGTCATATTTTCAAAGAATATAAAACGCTGAGCTCAAAAACAGCAGTGAATTTCTTAAGCTTGATCAAGATTTCAAGTCCAGGTATGCACGTTGTACAAATTGTAACTAAGCCGTTAATTACCATTGCATGAATTGTTGTAAATCTTTAAATTTTGATAGTTCGAATTCTGAGCGCTCGATGATTTCGGATTATTATTAAGTCGAGGTAGCTTAATAAGATAGAGAATAAACAGCTCTGTAAATTTAATAATGAGATTAATCAAAATCAGTATATAATTAGCTGGTTGATTATATCAGCTAATTATTATACAAGTTCTCGCCACAATTGACGCAATATTACACCCAGAAAACTGTTGGACCCTATTTAGATCCTGGTTGGATATCTAGACACCTATTTTACAGACACCTATTTTACATAGATACATCAAGATGGTATTTTGAGACTATATATTATTAAGATCGGTGGTATATTCCTTTTAATGTATACATATATTGCAAATCATCAGCTGCTACTTTGATGATTAATTAAGTTTCAATTATAATCATTATTATTTTGAAAGCTAATTGTTTTTGTTAAAGTTTTTACTTGAGATTTGCTGTAATAATAATAAAAATAGTTAATTAATGTGCATTTTCTATAGAAGAGATATTTTAACATAAATAAACATGGAGTTTTTATTTAAGCTGGGAAATAATTGTGTAGCGAAATCTTAGAGAATGCGGCTCGGGTTAACAGCTTTTATCTACAGAAAGAGGACCAATTTCTCTATATTTTGTATATTTTATTGAAATAAATAAACTAGATTAGTACATATATATATCTCACTAAATCTAGTCGAAATACCAACTATAGAAACTCACTGATTTCTTCTAATTTTATAGTTTTTTTTTTTTTTTCCCCCTTTTTGGCTATTCAATTCGCTTGTTTCTAGCTATTTTAATTTAATTGAAGTTGTTGTTGCTATAAAAGAATTATGAGATTCTTACACAATATAATCCAGTTGAAATCAACAAAGCTTTATTTAATTAATAGTTCTTTATTGGAACTTGGTATTATGTTTCACTTCTTAATCTACAGGTTTATATAACTAGAAGTTCATCCTATTTATTCTATTTTATATAAGTAGTTCTAATTTACAATATATTTTAATATTTTATTGTTCAACTACTAATTTGTCGATATAAACTCAACTAGCAACAGTTGTTTCGCCGAATTTTTGAGAATTCCTTAAACTTAATTAAGTTTTCTTTTTTTTTGCATGCATCCACTTGTGGTAGCAAAGCCATATAAAAAGTAAACCTTTTTTATCCTCTGTATAAGGATAAGCTCAATCGAGATCACAATTGTTAGCTTCAAAACTAATTATGATCATACGTTCTGTTTATGTATTTGTTTTTTTTTTTTTTTTTTTTTTTTTTTTTTTTTTTTTTTTTTTTTTTTTTTTTTT
>JAKTSB010000242.1:0-33976 GCA_030579975.1 Blastobotrys buckinghamii (nom. inval.)
ATTTGTAATTTATTTATTTTTATAATATAGTATATAGACTTTATGTAAGACAATTTAACAGGTGTCTTGGCTTTTTAGCAGCACCTGTTCTAAATTTAATAAAAAGATTTAAAACAACAAACAAACAATGTACTCTATTAAATACACAACGAGAAAAGCTAAAAAAGGTTTCTAAAGAGCTAGATAAGAAGGTTATATTAAATACAAAAGGTGGAGTTGAAGCAATGATTGAATTCATTAAGAGTGATTCAAGGTATTAATGGATATTTATATTGATGGACATTAATTATTAAAACTAAAAAACCCAAAAAAAATAGAAAATTAAACAAGTAAAAAAAAGAAAAAAAATAAATAAAAAAATTACTATTATTTATTATTATATCTAGCAACAACAAGATTTGAAGATAGTGGTTTGAAATAAACTGCAACCAATGCTCGAGCGATCAATTTCCTCCTGGCATCCTGGCTCTAGTACTCATCAATCGATCAATTGAACAATTGTAGAAAACCCAGTTTGTGTAAGACAACTAAATAGGTGTCTAGGCTTTTTAGCAGCACTTAAGCTTGTTAAATTTTAAATTTAATAAAAAGGTATATATAAATATTTGAAACGAAACGAAAAAAATATAGAGTCTAAGGCTTAAGAAGCCAGTATTTGTGATATATTATTTATAGTGTCTAATATTTTATTAATTATGAAAACCCCCTGTAAGTGGTTAAAATTATAGTCTGTTGTTGAACTTATTTTAATGGTTGATTGATTCAATTAATCACAATAATTATTACTTATATTTAATCCAAATATATATATCATCTACTATATATTTCAACTATGGTTATAAATACATATACTGAGTATCAACAATATAATATAAGTAAATAAATAAGATAAAATAAATCAACCCTACAACCCAGGCATGGCTCTTCAACAATTCAATTAATTCATTATTATTATCATCTTTTAAGCCATTCGCCATTCCGCCACCAGCCAACCCGCCTTCACCTTCAACTAGTCCATTTGCAGTTGAACTTGCTGCCCCTGATGCTCCAGAAGTATCTAGGCCTGTAGATCCACCAGCTGCATTTCCTAGAACTCCTCCAGCTGATGCACCTGCAGGACCACCATACGCACCTCCCACCGAGCTACCTAGCTCACCGAATTTTCCACCAGAGTTATCACTAACAACTTCACCTCCATTACCATCTGACCCACTTGTACCAATTTCAATTGAATTTCCCAGTGCGCCACCTACTACTGCTCCAGCCGGACCACCATATGTACCTCCAGCCTCACTAGCTAGCCCACTCAATTCAGCAACTCCCTTACTATCTGCACCTTCCAAACGCTTCTCAAGACTTTCTTCATCTCTTTTTACTGGTATATCCACATCATTACGATCCTTCTTAAAATGATTTTGATATATTCGATCCAAGGCTGGTCTATCGTCTGAACTGATATGTTTATGCCGTATGATTGATGTTCCCATTTGGAGCTGGTCCATTTTCTGGAGTTGTGACTCCATGGGCATTTGATGGGCCGCCACCACTGCCAATAGAATGAGTAGAGTCATTAGATTTGATTTCATCTTTACTTTCATCTCCTGCTTTATTTAAATGTGATAAATTGTCGCCTAAATCTGTTATATCTGATAGTAATGGTATGCCGTCTAATTGGGCGTAGACCAAGGTCAGAAAAACAAAAGTAATAATTACTGTTTCTGAGAATTTCATAGCTACTTATTATTTTTAATCAATTCAAAAAAAAAAAAAAAATAATTCTGGAGTGCATGCATTGATGTAGAGATAAACTGTGTTATTTATAATAGAAATGTAGTCTTGAGGGGTCCATCAAGGAGTTTATAAAACTCTTGAACGGTATTTGGATCTAATTTTTGTATTATATGTACTCGAGCTTTTAATTGATTCTTCTAGAGGGAGAAAATTTGTAAACAAAGTGAAACAGGAAGACATCGCTTGAGGTGGATTTTCAGGGGAGCTCAAAACACGAAACTTGGTTTTGGAAATTGCGCGCTCATTTTGCGATCCGAGACAATTTTATGTTAAATTAAACGCCGCTCCAAATATTAAGCTCTAGATCCATAGGTCTTGGCCATCAAGCTGGCATATTTAATAGCCTTTGATTTGCTATTAAAAAATAGTAACTTGCCGATGATAGTATTTTGTTTCGATAAGACCATATCAACATGCTTATCATGACTGATTTTAAAGAACTCGAAGATTATAATATACTGTTAGAATCTTAGACATACGATAACAGACACTCTGATATAATAGACAGACAATAATATATACTCTTGTTAGTTAACTTGATGTTATAAACAACTCTTAATAAAGTTTTACACATGCCCAGTTATCATCTTCCCAATGATAACTCCGACATATATCTTCCGGCATCGAAAACTACACAGTGTACATGAGAAACCATGGTGCACACAAAACTATACCTATACCTGTTAATCTATCGATCCAACATATACCGATCCGAAATTAATTGATCAGTTACAAGTCTATAAGAGCCAACTTTCATAGCTTATTTAGGTTACTTTTTAGTCGATTTTTTAAATTTGCTAGATTCGAATCTAATTATTATAATTCTTCGGGGGCTTTAAAATATTAAATATGCGTTATTTTCTATAATTTTTCTCCCTCTGTTACGTTTGTAACATGGAATCCAGGACAAGGGACATTATTCTCGGTAGCTCTTTTTTCTCCTAATTATAGTGGTACTTACATGCATTAACTGATTTCTATACTTCAGACATTAATCGTAATGCAGGTTTAAAACTGATAACAGAATATTAATAATAACTCTCTTTATTTAATAATTTAAAAGCCTATTTAAATATTTTCATTTAAGAAAACGTGGAACGGAACGAAAAAGCAATAAACCACTTATATCAAAAGAGTACCTACTTATTCAATCCTTTCAATCCTTTAGCACCACTAGCAAACCCACCACTACCACCTAAATTTAATGATCCACCCAAACTTTTCAAACCTTTTTCTCCACCACCACCGCCGCCACCTAAGCTCTTTAACCCTTTTTCACCTGAAAATCCACCACCACCACCTAAACTTTTCAATCCCTTTTCACCATCGCCACTACCACTTCCCAAGCCTTTCAAACCTTTTTCACCATCACCATTACCACTTCCCAAACCTTTCAAACCTTTTTCACCAGAGAAATCACCACCACCTAGCCCTTTCAAGTCTTTTTCACCAGAAAAATCACCACCACCTAACCCCTTTAGATTCTTGTCGCCAGATCCTTCCCCAGATCCTAAACCTTTTAGTCCATCATAAGGGTTGGCTTTGTTCCCAGTATCAGCTCCTTTATCATCACCTAAGAAGTTAGAATTGCCAGAGCTAGATGCCCCAGCGCTACCTAAAAAGTTGCTATTACCGGAAGAGTTATCACCAGGTGAACTCTTACCAGGTGAACTTTTGCCTGGAGAGTTGTCTCCTGCACTACCCAAGAAGTTACCATTCCCTGAGGAGTTATCACCAGAGCTACCTAAAAAGTTGCCATTTCCAGATGCACTGGCACCTGCAGAGGATCTACCTGGTGAATTATTTCCTGGGGATGATCTACCAGGAGAGTTATCACCTGGTGATGACATGCCAGATGAATTGTCTCCTGGTGAAGATCTACCTGATGAGTTATCACCAGTGTCACCTAAGATGTTTCCATCTCCAGCACCAGATGCGGTACCTGACATTGAACCTGTTGCTGTGCCAGTTGCAGATCCAGATCCACTCAATTGACCAGAGCCGCCTGTGTTACCTAAGAAATCACCTAAGGAAGTTGGTGCAGCATAGATTTGAGCAGCTAAAACTGCAATTGTTGTAACTGATAATTTCATTGTTAAGCTAGGAAAAGTTTGGTGTTCAAATCATGAGTTGGTCTAGTCCAAAAACTTTTGAGACAGATATAGTTATTTTTATAGTTTCGGCCTTAGTAATGAGAATTTTTTTTTCCAATTGTTCTGCTGGAAATAGGCTTAAAAACGTACGAGATTTGTCAATTTGTGTATACCAAATTTTAAAAGCCTAAAGTATTAATTTCAGCAGTCCAAAAAGGGTGTTTAGGTCAGATAACTCACTTATATAAGCTATTGTGTAGCTTTACTAGTTTGGGCTAGCTATGCTGATTATCATCTGTATTTAACTTGAAAAATTCAATCAGGGTCATTGCAATTTCGGAATTGATTTATCAAACTAACCTAATTGGCTGATCAAGTTGATCGATCGAGATGTGTTTCGATTTAAGGTACAGTTACCGAGTTAAAACCTATAATCAAACCTATCACCTACAGACCATCTCCACTTTAGACTTTAATATTGTACCAATATATCATAATAGATTAATATATCTATTAGATATTCAATTTGGGGTTTCACTTGCAATGGTTATTTAGAAGTTTATGCTTCCTTGACCTTTCCCTGCAGGAATTTTCAGGCTAAAACAACCCTGATATTCTGAGTTTTTATGTAACCTCTCAACCAATTATTACATATTTTATGTAGATATTATTAGGTACGTATGAAAGCTATATCATGTATGGCGTATGTTATTTAGTTAGAATTGGTTAGAGTGCAATATATATAGTTTTTCCAGTTTTAGTTAATGATAATGAACTAAAATTGTATCAGGGTATCATTGAGCAGATATATCATAAATTAAATGAGATTTCTGGTCAATTAAAAGTTATTGACTGAAGTTTGAAGATGAAATACAATAAAATCGCATTGTTGTCTCCCTTCATACCCAAAATCCATTTTGTCCAACTAATCACCAATTGTATATTTTTTTTAAGTTATCATTTCAACACCAAAAGATCTGATAAACCTAGGCTAGGTACACCTAATATCGATCAAGCACCAATTTCCCTCAACCTCCAAATATCACAGGGATGGAACTAATAAATGATTATTGGTCGGTATCTATGAGTATTGCTTATAATATTGGAGCTTCTTTGCGTAATTAAGTCATTTAGAATATTCTACCATATATATTATACATACTATATCATAATAATATATGCCCATATATACTGAATATACCTGGACCTGTACTATAGTGGGATGATTTTTGATTAAAATATATATGTACTTCAACAATTTAAATAAGACTTCATTAACCTTTAAATCTAGCCGTACTGATATTATATAAAAACCAAATTCTTATTTTTAAAGAGTATAATCAATTAATCAATTACAGCTAAAATGTCTATTCATCGAACATCCTGAATGCTCAGGTTGATTACAAAATTTTTGGGGCTACACGTGAAAAACTGAACTAGTAATATTACAAAAATCCCCACATTTTCCCTTAACCCAAAAACCCCTAATTTCCAGAGCTCATCGATTAGGATTCAATTGCAATTACACGCAATGATACTTTAGTCCTAATAGATTACTGATATTAGTCATGCAAGTTAATATACACTAGTTGCAGCTATATAAATCAATGTACCAAGTCTGATCGTTTCGGCGTTAAAAGTTCAGCCACAAAAAAAAAAAAAAAAAAAAAAACATAAAAGCACTGTACTGTTGCACGCTTAGTGCACTTTAACCGACTTAAGCATTTAGTGAGGATAATTTTATTGTTACTCCGGCAATATGAGCCTTGAACCCCTGAACCCTGATTCAAAATTGGTTTTTAATTTGCGATTGAAACCTAATTCGTGACAATTTAGGTCAAACCTATAGTAATTATATACTTTCTCATAGATGGATCCATATTTTGATAGTATGAATATAAAATAAATTGAGGTACCAATTATCATTGGTTAAGGTTCAGCACCACATTATATTAGCAGTAGTGCAAGTATATTTACATAATGAGCTATCAATTTTATTAAGGACCACAAAAAGTGCACGGGATATAATAAGAAAGATAAATAAATAACTATATTATTAGTGTAATATACATCATAATAATTCAATTATAACAAAACCTCGAATAATACAATAATACAATTAATAAAAAATAAATAAATAATTCTTTTTTTCTTCTAGTAAAAAACATAATAAATAAATAGCGTTCTTCAGATATCATAAGTATCACTTTTGAGCAGCCCAAGGTTTAAAAAATGCACCCAAAATATTTGCAGCATAGCTGGATAATAAAGAAATATAAAACATAACTTGACTCAAGCAGAAAATAGCAATCAGCCAAGTAGGAATCTGGTAAATTGGTGGCCATGAACTAACTTCAATACCAAAATGATACAAAAAATTGAATAAATGAGGGATAAATGAAAATATACTAAAAGATGGGCCACCATGAGGATATCCAGGGTATCCAAATTCTCCTCCTCTTGGGCCATTGAAACCAGGAGCATTAAAATCAATTCTTTGATCATAAAAATCTTGGTTTTCACCAGCACCTCCTCTACCACTCATACCTCTAGTTGTACCAACAGGTCTTTCTAAAGCTCTTGAACCAAACTTCATTCCACGAACTGGTGGTTGTAGAGGAGGAGGTGCAAGTTGATCATAATCTTGTCTCATTTCATTAGGTGGTGTTGCTATAACTTTCCTACCATTCATATCATGTTTTGGTTTGAAAATCATATCTCTCATATCTTTAAATTTACCACTAATTCCAAGTTTTTCTTTTTCATATTCATGTCGATTATCACCATAATTGCTTGGACTTGGAGCATTTTGTGGAGGTGGTGGAGAATATATCTCAGCGTTTTCATCATTTTTAACACCAGAACCACCATATTTTGGATCACCTATACTTGGGATTGCTAATGCAGAATTATTCCCATGTGGGAAAGGAGTTTGCTGTCTAGAATTTGGTCCTTCGAAAATTTGATCATAATCTTTTCTTAATGCATTTGGGTGTGGTGAACCTGATAATGGTGGAGGCTGATCAGCCATTAGTTTTTGTATCATATCATCTTCATCATCACCTCGTCTATTTCTAATCTTTTGTCTAATCATTGCCACTGGACTCTTACTCACTGCCCGTTGTTGTTTTTGTTGCTGCTGTTGATGGGATTTATTCTTTATTTTTCTTGAGGTTGGTGGAGGGACAGAAATTGCCGGTCTCATTCTTCGTTGTGCCATTTTTGGTGATACGGATCTTAATCTCATATTAGGAGCAAAAACTTCAGATTGATGTTTAATAACAAAATTTTGTTTTTGCATATATTCAGGATCGAAATTAGTTTCAAAATTTCTTGTATGAATATAAGGCGATATATTACCTTGAAGTCCATCATCTTTCTGTTGCTCTGATTGATAAAAATTACTCATAAAATAATCATAAGGATCACTATATCTTGGTTTATGCCTACCTCTTGGTTTTGTTGGTCGATTTTGTACTATAGTTGGTATATCATCATCGGTAATTTTATTATATTTATTATTCGCCGGAATCGTACTTGTTGGACCAGCTTCATAAGCTATAACCTCACTTCTTGGTGATTGACGAGCATACTCGCTATAGTATGAATGACTAGTCATACTACTATCTCTATCACTTGTTGGATCGTTAAAATTGCTTATATCAGATAATTTACTTCGTTTGCGTTTAATGAGAAATGGGTTGTCAGTATTGTTATAGTCAGGTTGGTAAGTTAGAAATGCGACGGCGTAAGAAGTTAATGCGCATAAATTTTTGTTTTTGACATTTTTAATTTTGTTGTTGCAGCATATTTTTGTATCGTTGAAATAATGATGAGGTTTTGCAGATTCATCAATAAAAACGCCAGTGTCTTGTAAATTTGTTATTTTAGCAGGTGCATTAGTTGACTTTTTGAAATTGGCAGGTTTTGGTGGTAGCGGCGGGGCTCGAGGATCTTGAATTGTGACTGTTTTGCGCGGATCGGCCCGCCGACCTTTATTAGTGCGTGTATTGGTGCTGAAACCGCTACTATTCTTGCTATATCCACTTCTAGAACCATTTGTTTGATGTGATGGAACTTCATGTTCTTCAGTAATTGTTCCTATTTGATACTCCTTATTGGCTTTGTCCAATGTTTTACGTTGATGTTCTAATCGTCTCTTTTTTCGTTTTTCTCGATCTTTAGCTTCTTCTTTTTTAAATTCTGCTAATCGATCTTCTCGTTCTTTTCTTTTAACATAATAATCTGCTGGTGCTGCTGCAGGGTGTGAAGGTAGTAATCGATCGAAGAATGATTTCGTCGTTTTGTTTTCCGATTCATTTGATGTTTCATCAGTCATTAACAGGCCGTACTATTATTACAATGATTCGATTATGATATAGAAATGGGATAGTAAGAAAGAAAGAATCGTCTATACAAATTTTTACAGCGGAAATTTTTTTTTTTTCTTACCTACTTAACAAAAGCTATAGTATTACTTGATTGAACTGCCAGGGTGGTCGTATAGTTCTTAACAACATAGAACTACTCAACAATCCTAGCTTGATCCAAATTGGAAACTTAAAAAAGCTTGCCTTGTCTATTCTTACCAACACTACGGTACCAGGGTGCAATCTCCAATATATTCTTTTATTTTATTTTTTTACTTACATATAGTTGAGGGATCCGACAACCATAGGAGGTTTTCTTTGATGAATAATAAACTGCTCTGTTTCATACTCCTAATAATACTCAAACCATTTTGCATTCTCGTTTAAATTCTTTGTTGTTGAGGTGTTAGTGTTTGATAATATAATTCTGAGTCCAACTCACATGTATGTCCCAGAAAGAAAAAAAACGTTAAATCATGAATCATAAGGGGTATTTTAATACCTTCTCTATGCGGCAGATCGTTCTTTTTTATTAAAATTACTTGTAAAGGAAGGTTAAGCAGGGTAAAAAAGTGATGTGTAAAAAAATTATAATTCACAGACAGCTGCGCAAGCGTTGAGTATTAAAATTGGTGTGGCGAGGCTGAACGTTGGGACTTTCCGGAAACAGCTGCGGCTTGTTATTACTAGTGAATTATATTATTGCTGCTTGCAATTATATATAATGACGCTGATTAGAATATTTATAGTGGTATACAACTATATTAAATTTGTGGTTGGATTTAATAATCTATTAACTATTAGGATTATACAAATAAATAAATAATAACTATGATATGTAACTCATCAAAATATAAATCATAAATATCGAATGCTACTTGGTACCTGATGACTCAGCTTTTACAGAATCATCCTCCATCACACTATCTATTGATTGGAAATTATCAGAATTAGGTCTAGATCTCGAGTGACGAGCTTCATCTTTATTAGTTTCACTATTAAAACCTTCTACATCTTTCTCAGCTTCATCCCATAACTCATCAACCTTTTTTGGACTTATTTCATTATTACTTTCTAACAAATCAACAACTTCATCCTCTAATGCATTGAAATATTTTTCTAAAAAAAAATATGGTTCACTAATTGGTAGTCTAATTGGAGAATCATCTGTTAACCATACGACTTTTCCATTAGAAGAAGTAGGATGCATATTAGTAAATTTCTTAGTTGTCAATTGACCCATTCTACACCAATCTTCATAATCAAATTTATCATTGGTTTCATTGATCAATTTATCAATAATAAGTCTCATTTCTCGGCATAATTTAACAATTCGTTCATTTGAATGATTTTGCATCATCTTATACCTTTTCACCAGTTCTTCTTTATGTTCAATATATTGTTCTTCTTCGATATTATTTTCCATTGTTCTAGTTGGTTGTAATGCTTGAGGTAGCATTGGACCACTTTTACTACTTAAAACCAAGTTCCCCAATTTATCACCACCTTCTAATAATGTTGCAAAAATAGTATCACCTAAGTTTGAAATTAAAATAGTCATTAATGGAATAGCTGCTAGACCCCAAACAACAAAAAATGGTCTACCTGCTGCTGATTTTGGTGTATAATCACCATACCCAATTGTTAACAAGCACAGCAAACACATATAATAACATTGAAATACATTCATATCATCTTCACATGCATAAAAAATTAATGCACCTAGAGTTGTGAAACAACCAAATGACAATATACTAGTGACCGATGTTCTAATCTTTGTATACCTAGCAGCAACGTCAGTAATTTTTCTCATTTTATCAAATGCACCTCTACTATCATAAAATTTATCTCCATTTTGAGTTTTTCTTAAATTTCTTTTCCGTTTAGTTTCTGAATGATGAAATTGAATAGTTTTACTACCAGCTTCTAAAACAATTTGTCTAATAGTTGTAACAATCAACCCTAGCTGAATAACACCTACAAATGCATAAGGTAAAGTTAAAGCTCTTGCTAAAACAGATTTTGGAACGATATCACCCAAACCACAAGTCGTGACTGTAACAACAGCCCAATAAACTCCATCTGAGAAAGGTTGATCAATCAAATAACCAAAAACAGCGCCTCCCATACCAATCCAAATAATTAAACTAACATTTTGAACCATAATACTTCGTTGCCTTGTAGTTAAATTAAAAGAATCCTTATATCTTCCCATTAAATGACCCCATTCATTAGCTAATAACATTGTTGATGATGTGAAATATAAAATGCATGTAATAACTCCGTGCCAAAATCCTTGACTTCTTGTATACTTTGGATCATTAAAATATACATATTTTGTTGAAATAAATAATGCTAATAATAAAATTGATGCTAAATAAAACCCTCCTATTGAAATCGTTTGTGAAACATTATACCTAATTCGCCGTGCATAGTTTAAAAATAATGATATATTTGCTAAACATCCGAAAAATAAAGATAATGAATTTAATGCTAATACCCATTTAACATCATGGGGTTTATCAATTTTTGAACTTGTGGGATCTCTCCATTTATCAGCTAATGATACAACATTATTTAAATTCGCGATAGGGCCTAGTGAAGCAGCAACAATCGGGAACCAATTTGAAATCATATAAGTAAACAAAAACCCTGCATCCCCTGGATCTCGTTCTAAAGGTGATGTTAGTTTTCTCACTGCCGAATCCTTATTAGGTATAAATGCATCCAAATCGTGAGATCTCCTCGTAACTTTACGTTCATATTCTCCACTAGCATTTGGAGCATCTGGTTGTGGGAGTGACATCCCTCTCTATGTTCTCTAAAGCTTTATTGTGTTAATGATTCTGTGTGGTAACTATAAGTTGTAATAGTGTTAGCAGGTTATGGCGGAACAAAAGTTGAAAATTGTTGATACAAAAAAAAAAAAAAGTTCCCAAAAACCTTAAAAATTACTGGATCGTGTCCGTGTTTTATAAATTATAGAAGTAACCATATAAATTATTGATCCTTGCTGTATCTTTAGTTCGTGTTTTGAACGTGTATACTGGGGGGAAACAAGTCCAGGTTCAATGATTCAATAGAAGGCTCTATTACGTATCAAAAAAAAAAAAAAATCCTAATATGCGGAGGTATTAAAAAATAAATATCATCATCAAATAATAAGTGTAAAGTGTTTGAAAATGTGGTGATGATCGAAATTTGTCTGCGGCTTTTTGTTTGTTGCGCGAGTTTCATGCAGGAGAATTTTTGATCTATAAGCCTTTGATTGCGCATCAGATGCCACATTAACCTAGCTTGAATAATTAGGATCTTAGTTGTTAATGATTATAATTTGAAGCTGGTGAAGGATATAATTTACATGGTTTTAAAAGTATGGTCGATCGATCATCAATATTAGCATGTAAAAGTTCTATCCATTTATGATGGCTGCTCTATCAGAATCATTAATGATTTCATAGTTCTAGAATGAGCTGTATGTTCTATTGCTATTTTTTGAATGTATAGGCCGATGATGGTTTCAACAAGAATTTATAGGTTTATAGGTTTATTCGTTTTTATAGTGTATATACTGTATACTATAGAGAAAATTTTCAGTATAAGTAATTAGTATCATGGATGGATCATATCATGATTTTCATCCAGGGTAATGATCTCGCATTGATAATGCTAATTTGTGAGGCTGAATCTCTTGGCTTTTTCGAACGATCGCGATCGATCAGAAATTAAGTTCGAAATTAAAACTAGTCAAATTTATGTTTACTGTCATTCTAACATCACCTGCGTTGGATCCATATATATATTGTTTGGTCAATATTAGCTAGGCTCAGGTAGTTACAATTGAGTTAACAAAATTTATTAATTAATTATTTATCAACATTACAACTACAGTCAACTGTTGCAATATCATACAAATATAAAGATAGTCATGCATCTGTATATTGTTATATCCAGATTATAAGCCTTAAATGTGCATGTATACTATAGTAATTAAGATTTGCAACATATTTTGATATATACGTACGTATAAAACTTTGTACAAGCTTAATTAGTGATTATAGGGTTTATATATATATATATATAAGTTATACTTCGTGTGCTAATACAACTAGAGTATACATATATATATATATACATACTGCAGCCATGGATCCTCAAGACCATGATCATTGTAATCATACCATGGCACTACTTATAATTAAGAATTATAGAGCTGGCATATGCAGATTTGGTAAATATACATATGTGTCTAACGAAATCTTCAACTTGTGCTAAAGATCGATTGTACACATAACGTGCCATATATAATTCATATTCCACTTTTGCAACATGTCTTTACACGTATTGTGTGGTTAATTGAATATATAAACCTGATCAAGGGCAGCTATATATAGTTTATAATGATTGATGCCATCCATGGATGGCATATGTATGCATGCATACATGCAGGCTTTAAAGACCTAGAATTATGGAAATGAGTATTAGTATATTCATTGCAAAGCGAACTAATACTATATGTATCTCTATGGTGGTACAGCAACGTTCTGGCAGTAGTGAACTATTGCAATTGCAAGTACGATCGTCAATATATACACTAGCGCTTTAAATTAATCCACGTAAAATTATTTGCACTTACATGCATATATCGAGATACATATATAGAATTATAACTATATTTTAAGGTATACTATAGCCTAGATTGAAAGATACATGCTTATATATTGTATATATAAATAATACTTGTACTTTGAACACCATGGTGGTCAGGTCATTGGCCAAAACTAAGTATTTTACCCATTAATCTCTGGATCCATGTGTATAATGCCTTGCAATCAGTATATTATGCTCTACCTTAACCATTCACTAGAATACACATCCATATATATGTATAGCACAGCATCGAATATAGTCAGTTTGAATGGTCTTCAATTCCTGAAACTCTGACTAGAACTACACAGAACTGTAGCTAACCTGTTAGTGATTAAGCCGCAGCGTAGCATCAGCTAGCTTCGGATTAACCCACGCCTGCATGCATGCCTTGTACACTAAACTCCAGCAGCCAATGAGCTCAAGCGTGAATAAAACATAGTTGGATATCAGAGTCAATCGAAAATATTGAAATGGGATATCGGAACCCTGCTCCGCTTGAACATAGATTTTGATCAGCCCTGATTAATCTTCAACTAACCAACGGCTTTGAATTTACGAGATTTCTCCACTTTTTACTTTTTTGGTTGAGAGGGAAAAACTAAAAAAAAAAAAAAAAAATCAACAAATTTTTTTTACTCTGAATTACAAGCCTTTTCTACAACGCTTGAAAGATTTGATATCTCCAGTTACACTAAGTTAATGCACCATCCTGCCATCATTCAAAACCTTTAACAAGCCCACACGTTCTGCAAGAGAAAAAATTTGTACTCAGAACATATTGTACGTTCACCTATCTATCTATCTTCTTCTTTTTTTTTTTATCACTTGTATCATCAAATTATAATCAAGAAAAAGGAGATATAGACGATGAAACGAGAAAACCCTACTGATATTGACCATAATGGGAACATGAATGGGAATAAAAAAATAAAGCAAAAAAGAGCCAGAGGGTATAAACCTGGTCAGCCAAGGTATCATTGTGAATATAAAGGTTGTGATGCTTCCTTTGCAAGATTAGAACATTTGAAAAGACATACGATTAGTCATGATAAAAGTGTATCATATACTTGTGAATTTTGTGGTAAAGATTTTACAAGAAGAGATATTCTAACTAGACATGCACGGCGACAACATGATCAAGAAGTTACAAATGATGGTAAAAAGATTAAAGGTATTTCAACTGATGAAAATCCAGAAACTCCTAGTAAAAATACAAAAAAACCTACTAGAAATACTAATGGAGTAGGTAAAGGAAGAAAACAAAAAGTTTATACACCAAATCCTGAGAATAGATGGTTTGGAGATTCAGGATCACCCAACTTTACAGATCATTCGAATAGTCCAGATGCTATCTTAGGTAACTCGAATCAAGTTGTATCACAATATATGAATCAAGATTTTATGGATTGGTTATTTGCACAAACCCCTGATAGTACTGCGATAGCACCACCTCCATTAGAAGATAATTTATATTCAGATATGTTTTCAGGGTTTGATGGGAATAATTTTGAACAAGAACAAATCCCTCCTTATATGTTCCCTATTGAAGAGATTCATGTTGCTAATACTGCTAATAATAATCAAATACCCAATGAACTTAATACTATTGATATGAATGGTAATAGCAATAGCACAACATTAACTAACAATACTAACAACAACGCAGTAGCACCTTACACAGATCAATTATTTAAAGATGGTACAACAAGTAGAGATCCATGCACACCACAAATATGTGATTTAATAAAAATTTCAATGGATTTATCAAACTCGCCATCAATAGATAAATTTATAAACCCAAGTTTTATCAACTATGCGATTGATTTATATTGGAGTTTACATTTAAGATGGCCCATTTTACACCGACCTTCATTTTCGATATCCAAATGTCCACCATATTTATTAGTATCGATGATAACAATTTCAATGTATTTAACTAGAGAGCCAGATGCAATAGAACTAGCAATTCAATTACACGACAGTTTAAGATATAAAATTTATAGTGAACCTGAATTTATTAATGGATCAGCTATATGGGTGTATCAAGCATTGTTATTAGCAGAAATTTTTGAAAAAATGTGTAGTACAGAACAACAGCATGATTTAGCAACAAGATTCCATGATGTTTTAATTGCATCAATGAGAAGGGGTAATAGTAAATTGGATACTGCAACCGGTTGGCAAACTACTACAGCAAATGATGAAGAATGGCAAAAATTTATTGATCATGAATCTAAAAAACGAGTAGCATTTTTTGCATTTGTTGTTGATACTCAACATACAGTATTGTTTAATCATCCACCATCAATGTTTATTTCAGATATTAGATTCAGATTACCATGTGATGAAGCATTATGGGAAGCTTCAGATTCTACTAATTGGAAAGCTTTGAAAGATAAATTCCCACCTCCACCACATTTTACAACAACTATTAGTTCATTTTTGAAACTAGATAATCCAACTCAACCTCAATTATCACCATGGTCTATGATGGTTGCATTACATGGTATTATTAGTGTTTCATATAATATGAGACTAAGAGAAAGTGTATTACCAGAACAAATCGATGAATCCAATTCAGAAAATGATGAAAGAATGAGTAAATGGGTCAAAACTATTAGTGAATCTTATAATGGATGGTTAAGACATTATAGATTAGCATTTATTGTAAATGGGAAATTACCATTCAATCATCCATATTTATTAGGTTGCTTAACAACTTATGAATTTGCACATTTAATTTTAACAACAGATTGTAAAGATTTGGAAAATTTTATTCAAATTCTATCAAATTGTCGAAATAAAAGATCAATTAAACCACAAGTTGCATCAAATATTGATAGATGGGTTAGATCTCGGCATTCTACTCATGCTTTAACACATGCTTTGGATTTGATTGATATGTTTTTATTAGGTGAAAATGGATATGATGTTACTAAAGAAACCGCATTTCATAGAACTTGGTGTTTATATGTTGCTGCAATGACTGTATGGATTTTCCATTATTTTACCAGTACTTTTAGACCAATTTTAGAACCATCAGGTGAAACCCCAACTGATTTAAGATATTATTTAGCAAGGGTTCGTGCTATATTATCAAGAAGAGAAAATATGAATACTGAACAAAATGGCGAAACTAGATATACTAATGATTATAGTTTATTATTTGATCCTAAGAATGTTGAAAAATGTGAAGCTAATGTTTTGTTGAGAAATATTGTTATGATTTTGAAAGCTTGTAGATGGGGGGTTATGCAAGAACGATTGAAAGTTATTGAAAAATTGTTAGATATGTAGTAATTGTCAAAATCACCTCTATTGTTAAGTATTGTGATATCTTTTTATAATTTTTATATCAAATTTATTTATTCTTTTTTTATTATTATTATCCTTATAATTCTATTACGTACTAGCTAAAGTATACTATAGTGGTTGTTTTACTTCCAAAATAAATTTACCTACTTTGAAATGTAATATTTGTATAGATTTAGTTACAATCAAGGTATATATAGATAGATTTTTTATAGTTATAAGTAGTTCAAGTTTAAATTTATTACGATCGATATGTTTATATGATATGCTACACATTCTAAAGATTCGAATGGATTTTGCATCAATGAGTTGAGCATAGGTGGTTGATTGATCCATGCATGCATGCATTAATTAATTACTTGGGCTACAGTATACTCATTGTTAGAAATTTCTTTAATGGAAGAAGCTTCTCACAAGATAGATCCTTGAGCTATTTGTGCTAGCTTGATGTATACTAATAAATTAATCTACAAAGTATACCGTTTAAAATTCCAATGACATATATAATAATACCAATAATTATATCGAGCTGGTACCGTTAAATACGTTTATATAGTAAAACTTCAAATTTAAAGTTAACTTAATTATGCAAAATCTTACTAGCTAGTGGCAGGTTTATAGATAGGTAAAATGATTAGACTCGATACTAATATATATCTAATAGGATGTAATTCAAGGCTAATTAACTTAAGAAACATCCATATAGATTTTATACTAGCTGATCAGTCAAAACTAATTATATTTATATTATATATTTAATAATAGCAATTGAAAAATAATTGAGTACTCCTACGTGCAATACGTCGAGATATCGGCCGTATACTATAGACCTTATGAATATCTATAAAACCAGTCAACCATTCTATCCTCATGAGCAATCCGAAATTCTCAGATATTCAAAAATCACTATAATATTATAATCAATCCACTTGCTAATACGTTTCTCAGTTTATTGCTTATAAACTTGATCAGTACCCAAACTTTGCTATATCCAAAGCTATAATTAATAACAGGCACACGGGTTTACTGCAGGCTCCAGCTGGCTATGGCTTCCACTATACCCCTGTAAACTTAAACACGAACACATTGCGTTTCAATTGTACAGTACGCGTATGTATACAATGCGTCTCCTGTAAAGCATTTCACTTGCATACGGCAATGTACAGGGGTCCTAGGCTAACGCTAAGTCGACAACAATAATAACTTAAGCAATATTACTCAATCAATTGATTGATTTAATTTAATTTTGGCTGGCTGGGTCCTTACAGCCTAGGATGAAAACGTTTTGAATTTTGAACCCTGCATCTGCCTGGTTTTGCATTGAAAATTCGATTTACGGTAGCTATAGGGTTGAAATTTATCCGATCAATTGAATATAATCCTTTCGGAAGAATATTATTTTTGTACTATGGCTTATATGCCCAATAGTGAACGTTAGTACTCTAAATTTAATTTTAGTTGATAGCACAATTGATTAATTCATGTATGTATAGGAGCTTAATTTAACCGAAAAATCAGCACTGTCTTAAACATAGGTATATACACATGGATAGATTTAGAGCTTTAACAGTAAACAACACCTACCATGAGCATATATGCTGCCTCATACCATATATATATTCAGTATAAGGTCCATGGAGCTTAACTAAAACGCTTATAATATATATATATACTTGGAACGTTTTAGAAGCATTCATCAATTGAAAATAGTACTATAATACATGATAAAATTTGCGTTGCCTAGCCACATTAATTAATTGATTTATAATTAAATTACTGGATATATTAGATTATAGTGCATATGGTAAGTGCCATTGGGTCTTTAGCTGGATGAAAAGTTGAGTCGAGCTCTAAATTGGATCAATCGATCTGGTAATGGTCGAGTATGCGATAGCTGATTGGAGATTCGTAAATGTATCTCTAAAGATATGTTCTCTAAAACATAATACTGCGTATTGAGTATACATATATCTGGACAGGGTGCTCAATTTATACGACGTACAACGTTGTAGGTATCTCGAGCTATCTATGAATGATAAAGTATATATCTATAGCCAATGTGCATGTAATCTTATATATGTATTTCAATCTAGCCAGATCTCGAGAGAGTAGCTAGCCAAATATACTTTGTACTAGTAAGCTTGAGAATTCATATGCCATGATCCGGGTATACTTTAACTTTATAGATATATATAAACATTTGATCAAAATTTGTAATTACAATAGGAAGTAATATTATATATATCAATTTAAATTTACGCTGCATAGGCTAGCTATATTAACTATAAGTTTCACATAAACCCCACACTTTTTCAATACCCTATATCATAACATTTGTATCAAAAAACATTTAAAGTATTGTTTACACATTCTCAATTGTTACACCAGCCATAATATCATATCCAAACACCCTCCGCTGCCTCAACCCGTCGTAACAGCCACACCCCCACACACTACTACAACTACCTTTAAGCAGCACCAAAACTCATCGCGCACTTCTTCCCTATGGATAGAACAAAAAGTCTCAACATTTGCAAAACAAGCCCCCCGCCATAGCTAGGTCATGTAATGATTTTCCTGCACCACCAAAAAATTTTTACAACCCCGCTCAATCATTCCTGACACACTTTTCGACTAAAATCAAAAAAAAAAAAATGATTCAAAATGTTCATACTCATCCCACAAATAATCATATAAAACTGGTTCATCACCCACTAAAGTAATTAAGAAAATTTCCTTTCATTTCTCTTCAATTTTTTTTAAGAACATAACAATAATAACACAAAAATGGTACCATCAGATTTTTACCCAACTGCTAATGCTGAAGCATTAAGAAAAGAATATGTTGGAAAAAAACTAAGTGAAATTCCAACTCCAGCATTCATTGTTGACCGATCAATCATGGATAATAACTGTGATAATATGTTGAAAAGAGCTGCAACTATGAATGCTAAATTCAGAGCACATGTCAAAACTCATAAATGTGATGAAGGTGTTGCTAAACAATTATCAGATAAATCCAGTCGAGTTGTTGTTTCAACTTTAATGGAAGCATGGAAAATGAAAAAATATTATGAAACTAAACAAATTGATGATGTTTTGTATGGATTACCAGTTGTTAAATCAAGAATTGGTGAATTGATTGAATTATCAAAATATACTCAAGTTAGATTAATGATTGATCATCCATGTCAATTAGATTTGGTTATGGATTATTCAAAGGAACATAATTTAAGTACAAAATGGTCATTTTTCATTAAAGTCAATATGGGTACTAATCGTGCAGGTATGATTGAAGGTTCTGAAGAATTAACTGAATTAATCAATTATTCATTAAAACCAGAAAACAAACAATATTTAGATTTATATGGTTTCTATTGTCATGCTGGTCATTCATATGCTTCAAAAACTTCATCAGAAGCAAGTGAATTTTTAACTAAAGAAATTACTGCAGCAAATGAAGCAGCAAAAATCGCTTTAGCAGTTGATAATTCATTGAAATTAACTATTAGTGTTGGTTCAACTCCAACTGCTCATTCTTTTGGTTCAGTTGATACAAATAAAATGGATTTGGTTGGTGAATTAGAATTACATGCTGGTAATTATCCATTCTGTGATTATCAACAAATGGCTACCCATTGTATTGACCGTTCTAATGTTGCATGTTCAGTTTTAGCTGAAGTTGCATCAAACTATCCAAAGAGAGGTGATAATGCTCCAGGTGAAGTTTTAATTAATGCTGGTGTTATTGCTTTAGCCAGAGAACCAGGTCCATATGCTGGATTTGGCCGAGTTAAGACTCAAGGTTATGAAAATTGGAATGTTGGTAGATTATCACAGGAACATGGTATTTTAGTTCCAGATGCTGATAGTAATGCTGAATTCCCAAAAATTGGTGACCGATTACAAATCATTCCTCAACATAGTTGTATTACTGCCAATGCTTATGCTTGGTATTATGTTGTTGATGGTAGTGATGAAGTTGTTGATATTTGGACTGCTTGGAGAGGTTGGTAGTTTATTCCTCTATTATAGATAATATGTATTGTATATGATTTAACGAATTTTAATTTATTAATAAAGCTTTTTGTAATGAATGTATTCTTTAAGGTTCTTTTTTTTCATTAACTACATATAAAACTTTGAATATTTCATCAAAGTATCAACAAGGATACATAGTTCTAATAAAACAGCCTAGGCAACAAGCATGGCCAACGTATTTAAAATTATTTCTGCTTATTCTCAACCGGATGATTATATAAACACTATCTTACATTCCAATATACAACTAACGCAACACAATGATATTCACTCAACAACCAGTTTACACCCTATTGTCAAAACTTTTACCATCTCACCTTTAAATCATAGTAATTTTGTTTATTAATTGCATTTTGATGATGTTGATATATAGTTTCAGGCCACGATCTAGGTAATTAATTAATTAGTTTGACTTTCGGACTACGATTATTCAGACATCCGGCAATAATATATATTTATATATACAAATCCATATGCATTCCGCTGTGGCTAGCATTTAGAAAGCATATGCGTTTATGTGCAACTTATGGTTTTTTTCTCGTATCCTAAAAATCTCATATAATTACCTTCAATTATTGCTTGGCATCGCTAACTAAAATCAATCGATCATTTGATTACAATTCTTAACATATCAACATCCAAACTTTTCAAAAGAAAGTTATAACAAGAGATACTAGTTCCAAATCTCCAGAATGAACCAAATAAATACAGATATACGATTTAAATTGAGATATACAGCAGCTAATAAAAAGGTAGGCAATAAATAAAAAAAAAAATCTACATTACAATTATAACAAAACTTTGTATCAAAAGTGTATTAAAAATTTTTATGATAAATAAATATTACATGAAATAGGAATAAATTAGTTTGGAATGATAGCAGACATTTCAATTTCAACATCAGTACCTAAAGGTAATTGATGAACAGCAACACAAGTTCGGATTGGTTTTGGATCTGGGAAATAAGTGGCATAAACTTCATTGACAGCAGCAAAGTTGGCCATATCAGTTAAATAAACATTAACCTTTAATGCATGTTCCATTGATGAACCAGCAGCTTTAACAACAGCTGATAAGTTTTCCAAAACTTGTTTGGTTCGTTCTTGAATTGAACCTTCAACCAATTTCATGGTTTTTGGATCAGTACCAGTTTGACCTGAACAGTAGACAATACCATTGTGAACAATAGCTTGTGATAAAACTGGAATTGGAGCTGGGGCGTTTTCGGTCAATACAACTTGTTTAGTGGACATTTTTTTTTCTTTGCTTTGTGTGTGTGTGTGTTGATGATTTTCAATAATGAAAAGAAAAAACTAGTTTAAGGGGATAACCGGGGGTTTATATAGTTTTGAATTTTCTCGTTTATAAGTTGATTCACCACCGCCCAGACTTTTTTGGAGTATATTTGAGAATTTCAGATTTGAAATTTTTATACTGAAGTGTGGATTATAGATGGGATTAATTCACTGTAAATTTTGTGATGCATTATTGTGGAAAGTTTAAAAGAGGGTGAGGTGTCTCAGATCTCAGACATTTGATATCCCCCCACTTGCGGTGCTTAAATACAAACTCTGGGTGGTGGAAAAAATAATCGATCGTCGGGGTTCGACATTACGTGTGTTTGTTGGGTATCTCCGCTTGAGGCGTTTAATGTGTCGACTGATGGTATTGTACCTACAGAAAACCATCCTCTATTGCAATCATGATCAAAAGTAACCAAACACACTAATAAGAGCTCCGACGGGATGTAGATAGGTAGCTGCTAGAAAACTCGTATAAAATAGTTTTACAGTCATTAGGAGAATTGCAATATGTAATTATAATAAGTACCTCCAAATTTTCAAAAAGTTTGTGGAGTATCCATATAAATATTATAAAACAGAGAAGTCAAGTTTAAACTTAACTAAATTGATTATGAAGAATGTATATATATATGTACACTGTTTGGTATTTAACATATTTATAATATTAAATTCAAATTTTTCAATTATAAATAGCTTAGGCACTTTTAACTATTATAGATATTGGGTCTAGTTTCAACCAACAAGCTCGACATATATGTGAGCATGGTAACCCGTATACTGTATTCAACCAGTTGATTGTTAAAAATTGTTTTTTTACTTAAATTTTGGGAATACTCTCTACATATACATATATTTAATTATTATATTATAATATATAGTCGAACCTTGAACTAGATGTATATGGGCCAGTTAATATATCAATATAGTTTTTAAGTAACCACCATCTCAAAGATCTATAAATTATTAATATAAAACTATCCGAATGTTCTTCCTATATATATCTAATATCCTTAATAAATGTAATAGTAAATAATAAATTTAATAAAGATCAATTGAACTAACTAACCAAACTATAGAATTATAGTTAATTATGAACTAGCAGGCCTAGGTACAGGCTTCATATTGAGCTGAATTTGAGCATATATATATATAGTATTAAATGACGTGCTCACTCAATTATAGATATCTAGATGAGAAAGGTTAATTTAACCACAAAAACTTATATATTTGCATGCATAGCAGTGCAAAAATTCATCAGAATTAGTCTGTGCTAGCCTGTATATATACGCGTATAAGGGCCGTATGTATATAAGTTCAAGTTCCACTCAATTATAATCTAGCTGTATAATCATAGCTAACATCTTAATTAGATCGCGAAATCAAGTTATCGACGTCCATGTGCACCTATATACACAATTGGGTGTAGGCTATCAGTCTATAGCACCACGATTCAAATCCAGGGCCAACGGAAATAAGCAGTACTATAGGAAAAAACACATTTGAGGCCATCAAGGAACAAGCTCTCTACCTAGGCTGTAGAGATCTGTTTAATGACTTTGAAAATCCATTATCAAAGCCTGAACTCCTGAAAAAAGCCTATTTCAACGGTCCATTGAAACCAGCTTCAGCCGTTCAGCCACAATACTTAGACCTATCTACTAAAGTGCACTCTAGTTTATTTTTAACAATAGAGCTTAAACTTGTGGCAATTGGTATTTGTAAAGTAAACTTGTACGGACTGATAATAAACCAATAAAAATAGTAAACAGATTAAGAGTTACCCAAGTTTTTCCGAAATCAGTAATTAACAGGATCAAAGTTATAGGGTAAATGTAAAATGTAAAAAGACAGTGTGGCTAGGTAGGTTATAAATCACTAGCCACATACCTTGAAGCTTTAGAATCAGTATAGAACTAGTTAACAAGTTCATCATCGTTCAAAAACATTCAAGCTGTGTGGGTTAAAAAGTTGTTTGTTGTTGATGTGTCGCCTGATGGAAAGTATCCCTTTAAGCTTAAACTATCGGCGGAGGAACTTTGTGGTGTTGGTTACCTTTGCAAGCTGAGGGTAGCTGTAGCAACAGGGCGGTTTTGGTACAAAAATTACCCCGCCAAAAAAACCTACCTCAAGCCCTCGTTGGAGGTAAAATGTGGCTGGAGCTTTATTGGTGATAAAACAAGTTTGAGCGCAAGCTTTCTCTATAGCTTGAGTGGGTATTTACCCCCGCCATTTAACCCGCAGAATTGTAAAAAATTTATTTGTCAACGATCCGGAATTACTGCGAAACATCTATGTATCGGAATGTTCAGATATATTCAGAATATACCCACAACGACACAGATGATTGGTACAGAGGTGTGAGTTGGTTATACAGAACTCAAAGGAGTAATACAGCTGGAAAACAAAATAGGTGCAAGTTTTGGAAGTACTCTGGTTGGTATCGAGAACTCATTTTGAGATTTGGTGAGGTGGGATGATAATATGCCAGTTAATTGCATGCAATCATAACAAATTACAATTAATTTGGCTTGAATTCTTAAGGAGGGTGATTGATATTAAATTAACAGCGGTTTATTATCCAACATCAAATCCTTAATGGGTGAGTTTCTGATTTGGGCTACAACACCTGAACCATTTGAACAAAGTTAATACTGAAAAGTTGATTATAGGTTACAACGAAACCCCCTCGAGAATTTGCAACAGGATCTTCAAGCTTTATACCCTGCATTATACCCCAGGTGGGTTTGTTCCCCCACCTGCATCCAACAGCATTATTATGCTATAGATAGCACACCAACAACCTACAAACGGTCATGCCTATCTATTGCAAAAATATTTGAATAAACCGTTCAAAATAATCCCATTGAAACTGTTTGAGATTTCCAACCCACATTTTTTTTTTAATTTTTTTTTTTTTTTAAGTGATAGGAGCACCCCTCATCTGTCTTTCCTATGTATTCTCATTGCAAAATTTCGAAACCCCAGATCCACCAGCTTTACCCAACAACCATATAAAAACTTGCAAATTTCCCCATAAAAAGTGATTTTTAATTTTTTTCAATAATTTATCAATACAAACTAACCAAACAAAACAAAAATGTCTATTCCAGCACCACCATTTAAAATCGATGATACATTAAAAGATCAATTTGATCCAGAATATTTAGAATTTTTTGATAAACACTTATCAAACAATGCTAATATTTTATATACTCACATTGTCCCATTAGATCAAATTCGAGCTGGTGGTAATGTCATTCCAGGTCAACCACCATTGTTAGAAATGGCAAAAACTTATGATATTCAAATTCCAAGAGATGTTACTAAAGCAGATACTCCAGTCCCAGCTAGACTCTTTGTTCCAAAAGGTGAAGCACCAGCTAATGGTTGGCCTGTTATGGTTTACTTCCACGGTGGTGGTTGGGTTTTGGGTAATATTGATACTGAAAACTCAATGTGTACTAGAATGGCTGATTGGGCCAAATGTACTGTTATTAGTGTTGATTATCGATTAGCACCAGAATTCCCATTCCCAGCATGTATTGAAGATTCATGGGAAGCATTATTGTACACTTTCAAAAATGCAAAAGAATTCAATATTGACACTACTAAAGTTGCAGTTGGTGGTTCATCAGCTGGTGGTAATATTGCAGCCGTTTTATCACATAAATATGGTACTGATTCAAGTATTACTACTCCTCCATTATGTTTACAATTTTTATCTGTCCCAGTCTGTGATAATACTGCTGACGTTGAAACCCATGAATCATGGAAAACTTTACAAAACACTCCTCAATTACCAAGAGATAAAATGTTATGGTACAGAAACTTGTATTTACCAAATAAAGAAGATTTATCTAACCCAGAAGCTTCACCAATCTTTTATAAAGATGAATCTTTTGCTAAAAATCCACCAGCTATTATTTGTGCTGCTGGTATGGATGTTTTAAGATCTGAAGCTGAAATTTATGCTGAAAAATTGAAGAAAAATGGTATTGACGTTGAATTAAATATTTATCCAGGTGTTCCTCATCCTGTTATGGCTATGAATGATGTTTTGACTCAAGGTGATAAGTTTGTTAAAGATGCTTGTGCTTATATGAAGAAACATTTCTATCCATAATTTATTACTCTTATTTTGTTAATTTATAATTTATAGGTCTTTTTAATGAATTTAATGATTTTATTACTAATATTTTTTTGAAATTTTTCTGAATTTCGTTGGTTGTTATGTTGATTATTATGTGTAGTATGCTAGTTAGTATTTTCTCAAGTTATATATAGTTCAACTGTAAATTCAAGGAGCTCGTGCTGCAACTAGTGGATTCAGATATCATATGTTACATGCTATTCCTGTGTTTGCTTATATGTGCCAAGGTTGTAATTAGTACTTCCAAAGGCCGATAATGTATGATCAATTCGATTCGTGTGAATCAAGCTATTATTGTTAGCAACATTTTCACGATACAAACACGCTATCTACCAATCGTATAATGACGTTAACGATTAATTAAAGACTAATCTTCCAAATTATTAATTATAACGGGATTCAATGAGCCAAACTGGTTAGAGTAGTGATAGAGTAGTAGATAGTGCTTCCTGGGTCCCAAGGGCTTAAGAGGCCTTGAATTTTAGGTGTTCGCCTGTTTTGACAGATACCAAACGAATAAGCAAGAATCGTAGTTCTGATTATTATGAAAAGGGGATTTGAGATTGTGGTATTTGGATAATCAGACGTATGCATATGATGATAAAGATAGAAGTTATCTATCACAAATGTAAGTCATATATATATTTGTATGTATTTTCAAAGCCCATTATGAATCATATTATACAGAGATTTGGGAACCAACATAAGCCGCTACGCTAAAAAAAGATAAATTTGTTAAAATATATGCATATATATAGATTATTTCCAATTTTTTTGCCTTCAACGTACGTTGAAGGTTGATACTTTCACGCTGTTTTTAATGAATAAACATGGTTATAAAAATTTAATAGCGTACATCAAAATTAGCAAGATTAGATTCGATATTATTGTCATTAATTAATTATGCATCGGATGGCTTTAATTAGAAAATTTCAACATAAATTAATTTTAATAAGTCACACCTATATCAACCTGTGTTCAGTCCAGGGACAAAATTCAGCACCAGTTGTGGCGCCATACTAAAAATATTAATTGTTTTATAGCACGTATTGTACAAGTTGCATAGATTTCGAAACTTTCAATGTTGATATCATATTATTTTATTTTAATACTCAAATCTAGTTTATAAGTCAACCAGATTAATTAACAAATAGGAATATAAATGTTTCCTTAGGTAAACCAATTGCAACTCAACTTTAATAAATAATAATCTAGGCTTATCAGTATATATATTTTCACTATTGATTTACATAGAACTAATCAAAAACTGTCTATAAGTGCCTTAAGCAATTGATTCGATCGTAGGCATATCAGCTATAGCTTAAGTTCATTTTCTTTTAAAGTATTTTATAAATTTATTAATATAATTCTAAACTATCCATTTATATTTGCTAATATGAAGATAATTAACTAACTAAGATACACTAGTATGTACTCCAATAATTGATGATCCCAATTGCTATTCAAGGCATTGCATGTTTCTTCATTATTGATAAGAATCACTCATAGATTCTATGATAGCTTTATTGCTTTACTTTATACCACTCAAACTTGAATACCTTTAGCGATTAGAGCTCGTATATTTTTAAATTCAATAGTGCGGCTCATTTGTCCCAATAAAACCAAACTCAAGCTTTTAGTAACCAAAGGCAACGTAACGCGCTTTTAAGTTTCAGGTCGAGTCAAGCCACACGGCTGTGCTTTCACGATGATAGATGATCACCGCTGGCACATTCAAGCGCTTCTAACAAAAAGCAGATCGGGGATCGGCCGTTGTTTTTTAATCTATTTTTCTATGAATGAACTCATCGCAATTGAAAGAGGCATCCGCTTTTTTTTTTACAAGCTGTATTCTACAGCGCTTAGATGAAATTTAGCGGGATTTTTTTTTCTCGAAAAACTTTAAATATATTTTTTCGTTGTTGGAATCAATGGGACAGACAAAATTCAAGATTTTTGTTTTGCTCACGCATTATCTCTCTCTCATTCATTCACTCTATTTTTCTTTTTTTTTTTTTTTTTTTTTTTTTTTTTTTTATTTTAAAATAATAAAAAAAATATATTTTTGTTATTTAGTACGAGGAATGATTCAAGAATAACAATGGATAATAATCAAACCCCAACTACATCCAAGAATTCCAAAAAGAATAAAAATAAAAGAAAAAACAATCGAGCAAGAAGAAGATCTAATACTTTTTCAAATGTTGTTGGAGTTGAACCACATGGTAGAGCAACTCAACATCATCCCCCAGCACCAATTGCAGAAACTTCACCAGAGCATCAGCATGGGCAACCATTAGATCATAACGAACGACGGCATAGTACACAGTATTACCAAATCACTGGGGATAATATAACCACAATTGATGATGATATAGCATTTAATGATATGAATAGACATAATTCACAATCATCAGTCGATACATCAGAATTTTATGATCATAGAAATATTGATACTAATAGAATAACTCATCAACATAGTGCTGTGGCAAGAGGTATTAACCATCGAGAGCATAGTAGTTTCAAAAGTCCAAGTATGTTGGAAAGATGGGCTAATCAACAATCAAGATTTGCAAATGCAAATAATAATTATACTAACAATAATAATAATAATAATAATAATCAAGAAACTAATGACAGTGAACCATTATTAAGAGAAGCAAGAAATAATGGATACAGTAGCATCACAGATGGATTAAATGGAGCAGATTCTTTTGCAATTACAATGGAAGATTCTACAAATAATATTGATAATATAGGACATGATCGATTTATTGATTTGAATAGTGATGAAGAACAAGAAATCATCAAAAGTAATCCAAGTTCAAGAAGAAGTAGTAATGCAAGTTCGTTACATGATGTTTGTTTCCCATTAGAAAATCCGATTGAAACTGATTCAGTACAAGGAGGAGAAAAATACTGGCCAGATTTGGATGTTTTGCAAGAATTCGCCGATGAAGAATTGAAAAGTTATCATTCAACCGAGCAAGCTATTGTGAATGATGTTACAGGTGAACGAACACAAACTTTAGTTCGAGAAAATTCACAAACTAATGATGATTTAAATAATGATTTAAATAATGATTTACAAAATAGATTAAGACCACATCGAATTATTCCATGGACTCAAAGAACAAGAGATAATAAAAAAAAGAAGAAAGGAATGTATCATTTATTTGATGAAAAAAGTACTAATTATCGGTTTACTTATTTTAGAGAAGATTTAGATGCAACAATCCATTCACCAAATATTAGTGGATTATTACAACCAGAACAAACTTTTGCTGATTTATTCCCTCCAAGAGTTGATAAACAATTTGATGAAGAATCTCAAGCAGGGAATACTAATACTACTCATGTACAACCATCAAGAATGGGGACACCAGTTATGAGGGCCCAAACTCCAGTTGATAGTGCTCCTGCATCACCAAGACGATTATCAGCAGCAGCAGCAACTAAAAAAAATAGTACTGCTACTTCAGTTAGTCAAACTCCTGCACCATTTTGGCTAGATGTTTTAAATCCAACTGAAGAAGAAATGAAAGTATTGAGTAAAACTTTTGGTATTCATCCTTTAACAACAGAAGATATTTTTTTGGGGGAGACTCGAGAAAAAGTTGAATTATTTAGAAATTATTATTTGGTATGTTTTAGATCTATTGATACAAATTATGAAAGAGAACGAACCAAAAATCGTGAAAGAGAACGAGAAAGAAAATTTAGAGGTAGTAGTAGTAAAGGGAATAATTCTTTTAAATATAGTGAATTAAGACAAGAAGGGAAATCTATAAGTTCCAAAAAATTCAAATCAAGAGCAAGAAGAAATGAATTAAAGGCATTGAATATGTATATTGTTGTATTTCATGAAGGGGTTATTACATTTCATTTTGCACCAACTACACATCCAGTAAATGTTAGAAGAAGAGCCAGATTATTACAAGATTATATTACAGTTTCAAGTGATTGGATTTCGTATGCATTAATTGATGATATTACTGATGGATTTGCACCATTAATTGAAGCAATTGAAGATGAAGTTAATTCAATAGAAGATGAGATTTTAAAAATGCATTCTGGAGATTCTGATACTGAAGATGAAGATAGTGATGATGAAGAATATGCAGTTAAAGAAACAAAATCAAGGGGTTCATCAACTTCAACTTCAAGTACATCAATCACTGGTACAAAAGCATGGAGAGAAAAAGGTGATATGTTGGTAAGAATTGGTGAATGTAGAAAAAGAGTAATGTCAATGTTAAGATTATTAGGATATAAAGCCGATGTTATTAAAGGGTTTTCAAAACGATGTAATGAACAATGGGAAGTAGCACCAAGAAGTGAAATTGCATTATTTTTGGGTGATATTCAAGATCATATTGTTACAATGGTTCAATCTTTAAATCATTATGAAAAATTATTAGCCAGATCTCATTCTAATTATTTGGCACAAATTAATATTGATATGACTAGAGTAAATAATGATATGAATGATGTTTTGGGTAGAATTACTGTATTGGGGACAATTGTTTTACCAATGAATATTGTAACTGGGTTATGGGGGATGAATGTTGAAGTTCCTGGTCAATTTGTTAGTGGGCTGGCATGGTTTTGGTGTATTACTGGTTCATTGATACTTTTTGCTGCATTTTGTTTTGTTGTTGCAAGAAAAATTTACAAGATTTAAGCTTAAAAAGTATAGTAGAGATTTTTTATACAGTTTACTAATTTTATCAACTTGAACATTGTTGGTTCTTTTTTTTTTACTATATTTGTAGGTCTTTTGAAGAATTTTATAATAATTGGTCAATTGTTAACCGGCTCGAGTGGTTTCTAAAGTATTAATAGGTATACTAATTATATAATTGTCATATTGCACTTAGGTGGCTACTAACCTGAACTTGACAATTTAAATTTAAAAGATTTGAAGTTAATTGACGATCGATACTTGAACAATTAGTGACAATTTGAACATCCCAATGTATGCGTGTATATGCTCTTAAAGTTGATACATGCTTTCAAAATCGTATGAATTTCTTGTTCATTATAGTGTAAATGTAGTCTTGTTATAAAAACCTCTATGGTATGGATACACCTATATATAGGCTGTAGATTGGCTATTCAAAGATGATCGATCTGTAATATCTCGGGATCGGGGGATGTTTACCGCCGCGCGTGAACATGTCTCACCTTACTCACACGGCGTCGGTCGGTACCTTAAATTCCAAGACCCAATTGAAGCTGTGGCTTGTTGCTCAGCGTGAAGTACTCAAGCGCTGCTAACCAAGAAGGAAGTTTTCAGAAACACAATTAAAGTTTCCAAAAACCACATTAAGTTTACCCAACCACCTTATAACTGAAAACCTTTTGACGTATCCATCACCAGATAACTTTAAATTATTCAAAGAGCATCCAGGATGATGCTTTGTCTACCTTTGGATAAGTATACTCATAGTTGAGTATAAAATAATGACTTATTCACTTGAAAAATTTCTAGATTCTTAAAATATTGGCACAAATTTTTTTTTTTTTTTTTTTCGATCGATCGATTGATGTATACCACAAGCCAACAATCCCGGACGCACCTTTGCAACAAACTAGAAAGATTATACTGCTAACTATATAGCCAGTAAATACCGATCAAAGCACGATTATATAAAAAGTTCCATCAATTTAGACCCAAAAGGTTGCTATTTTTGAAGAAAGAGAAAAGAATGGGTAATTATTATTTAGGCACAAAATTTTTGGTATTGTTTACACTGCTACTGCAGGGTGTCCCAGCTCTATCAGCATCATTACCGCAACCCACACACAATAAACTTGCTACATCCACACACACAATAGAAACATCTTCACTAATACAACAACACAACAAGATGAGTTCTTATAACAACGACGAAACCACATCCAACTTAACTGGAGCATCCTCCAATTACTCTGATAATAATAGTACTAATGTTACAAGTACATCAAACGAACAAGCTGCTGCCAATGGTGTTCAATCAACCGGGTTGGAATCAAGTACCGGGGTTGATGTCACAACTGCAAGTCGTCCTGGTCCAGGTGTTAGTGCAACAAATAAAGATAGTGCTAGTGCACAAGCATTAAATGACAAAGCTGAAAAGGAACATTGGAGTTTGGGGGCTAAGATTATTAAGCCTAAGCCTAGACCCACTGAGATTAACACTACTAGCCGGACTTATGATGATGTAAAGAACGATCAAGATAATTAAATTAACTAAGGTGTTCTGTCGTATAAGTATACTGGTTGGTTCATGGTAGATTGGCTTTTTATGGCTAAAGATTGATGGTGTTTGAGTAAATTGAAGATGACGTATACTAAGATGGTTATAAATACTAGGAGGTATTTTTTTAATTAAGAAGGGTATGGATAATTTAGATTATTTATTGGGAGTTTGTTGAGAAGATATGAAAGGTTCAAATTATATATAAGTTACCAAGTTCTCTATCATACAAATGGGTTATACACAACATGTATATATCTTTTCTATGATGTATATACATAATTAATATATATTTATTTTATTCTTTTTAATTGATTTCTTATTTCAAAATATTTAGTTCTTGGTGCCTAAATTATATACAATGTGATTGAAAAAAACTGTGTATAGAGAAATGATCGCTTAAGTTTCTAACCACATTTTAAATTGTACAACGTACCCACATGCGCACATAATATCATCAATTGTATGCATTGATAACTCCAAACTCTATTCTATATATCATACAGGTTACAACATCGAAATGCTAGTTTTGTTACAGTCACAGCTACATACCATTTAAGTATCCCTTATAATTGCACCTGAACTATCAAAACGCTAGTACTAGTTAGGTACGTAGTTAACTAAGCTAGCTTATGACAAACAATCATGAAAGGGCAGTTGTCTAGACTTTTCTTCTACGACTTAAATTAGGGTGATCTAAGTATCTCGAATTCAGCGCCAAAACAAATCATCTCCACAAATAACATTCATGAGTTAACTAAACCCGGGTTTTCACAAATGTGGTTGACAATTGAAGGATACATATATGGCTAGCTTCAGGCATGAGGTAACGCGGAATAACCCTGTTGTACATGTATGGTGCCATTGTTGTGGAAACATGAGACAAAAAAGGGGCGATTTTTGTTAATTTTTCGATCGAGTTAATCGACGCATGTGGATTCGGTGGAGGTTGGATAGGTGTTATTACCAATTATTTACTCAAAGCAATTGATTAATTAATTGATAAATTAAAGTACCATACATCGTAAACCTAGCTAGTCTGTGTTAAATTATTGTATTTGGTGCCGTTTTTTATAATGATATTGTGCACATGGTGATTTTAAAATTGGCCCTAACCATTCCAAGGAAAAACTGCATATGATGCATGCTATAATACTAATTAAGAATTTTTTAATGGTTAAATCAATCGACACATGCGAGTGCCGTGGCTATAATTATTGTGGTATGCTATTGTAGCTGCTGTATAATAAATATATATATATATATATTGTAAAAGCTTCGGGGTTATTCGATTTGATCAACGAAGTCATATATCTAAAACTTTGTACTCGAACCTTTCACTGATGGTGCGAATAATAAAATTCTAAACCTAGGTAATAACTTTATACAATTATAATATAGTTTGTATATGTGGATAACTAAGTACAGAAAAACATTTTATCAAAATTCCCATTGTCTTTGGATGGCACTCTGCAGATTAATCATCTCATCGATGATCATCGATCAACATGTGCACCATCTATGCATGCACGCATTCATAATTTCGGAATATTTAAAATGTTTAAGCATGGCTCATATATGAACACTATTCGGCAGTTCAGATATACACAACTCAGTCCCTTAAAACAAATATAATAGGCATTTTTACTGGGTTAAGTAGAAAGTGGTACTTACAACTAGATATCAAGAAATGCGCTATTATAACTATAGGTAGTTTTTTTTTTAATACAGGGAAAGCCTAGGCTAGATTCAATAAACAAAACATTACTTCTTTTTCTTGAATTTTAAAAATACATAATTTTAAATAATAATAATAAATAAAAAAAAACAATAAGAATTTTAGTAATATACATGTTGAATTTTTTTTTTTATTTAAATAAATGCTGAAGTGGTCAACGATAAAAATGCATGCACTTATAATCAAGCTGACTATTTTGTTGGTGGATTTTAGCCCCTTATCGTCCTGTTTATTAGTCATATTGAATTTAATAATGTGATGCAAAGGGGGGGGGGGGGGGGGGGG
>JAKTSB010000243.1:0-33947 GCA_030579975.1 Blastobotrys buckinghamii (nom. inval.)
ATAAAAAAAAAAAAAAAAAAAAAAAAAAAAAAAAGCTGATACTTAAGTTTCTATATTCGCTATTACGATCAGATTGTTCAGTTTTTAAAACTAATTCAAACGAAAAAATATTTCAATAACAATCTAAAATATGACATTAGATATTTAAAGCCCTAATTAACTTCAATTCAAATAGATCTGTGTAATTTAAAAAAAAAATATTAACTCAAGATATGAAAATCAATGAAACATTTCTAATTCAAAGTTGAAATAATTTTTTCAATTTAGACGTGATTCAAAGGTCTTGAGTATTTTGTGTGTGTGTGAGCAGTTAGGTCTAAAGGCTCTGAATACAAACTTCAAGGATTCGGTTGATATTTGCGTTTATCAAAAGCATGGGCGATTGGTTTTAAAAATATTGATAGCGATCGAGTCTTTGAATTTATGGGAGTTTGAATATATATTTGATTTTTATTAGAAGAGTTTTAGTACAGTAACTCTATTACCACATGGCTGATTGAATACTATTTAAGTTTGGATTTAGTAATTCAGTTGAATTTATACGAACCTTTAGGTATCCAATTAAAGATACTGTACATCAGCTAGCTAGCTAACTATAACTTTTGAAATAACTATGCTCGGATTTATTATCATGAAGCATAAAAATTTGATATCAAAGTGTTTATAACAAACAATACTGTGCGTAAATTAATATTAATACTGAGATAGTTTATAAACTTCAAGGTAGATCATACCCAAATTCGCCAAGTTATTTAAAAAGGGCTATTAATATTAAACCGAAAGATCCAATGATTTTGATGTCAATTGAGTTAACTCATATAAGTCGATCATTAGAACGTCTAATAGACAATTACAAATTATGGAATTCCTAATTAAAGGATGTTATATTTTCAAGACTATTATATATAAACTTTAATCAACAAATGAGATAGCTAGATCTTGAAAAGTTGTAGGATATTGATCTAGTCACCAATTTATAGTTGACAAAATTGAACATGGATACAACCAGATAATTAAGTAATTAAACATTGACGGTGTCGTAATAGTCTATTCTAACCCTACTTTTGAGCCGATTAATTAGAATCATGCGTCGTCGTCTAGCCAGTTGAAAGCTCAACTATCCATTAGTGCACGATGGTAAACCAAAAAACTCTACCAACAATTCGATTAATTCAAACAAGTCTATATAGGCCGGCCCACAGTCCATCGCCGCAAGCCACGCCCAAACCTTTGCTAGCCCTCTTCTTGTCAATCGACGCCACAGCACCAGCCACATCCTACTACAACTCACAGATTAGAGCCGAATTTACCGTCCCGGTATTATCTAACTCATCAAATCACCCCCAACCGCGGTTTTTCCTAGCTACTTGTACATGGATGTTAGCAAATTTTTCAGTCTCGAAAAATTTCTTTTTATCCTTGTTCTGATAACAAAGTTTTCTAATCCTCGAATCATGAGTCGTCTCTTTGAGGTTTTTTGGATACCTTTGCTCCTTCCAAGAGGTTTTGAAAAAGTGTTGTAGATCTGAATAACCCAGATCGAGGACTTGGGTTAACAATTAATTGGGAGGGTGTGAATTATTTATTGAATTGGCTGGATGATGGAGGGGTAGTGATTGATATTGGTCGAACCTGTAGATAATAGTTGAGGTATTAGATCTAGGTTTTGTTCCTATTTAACGTAATTAAAAATATTTAAAGCGCTGTGTATAACCCGAAATCACGATAGTTAAAGGTAATGCTATGGTAGAGATGTATAGATTTTAAATGCATATATAGTGCGTGGGGGGGATCAAATCAATTACTTTACTCGAGATCTCCAAGTATTAACTTCTATGGATATACCATGCAATAACATTCGAACAATTTTAAATCAATTGAGTATCCGCTGAGAATCTCTAATTAATTACATATTTTTCAATACCTCGGGATATTTAGTTTGTAATTAAAAGTACCAACTACTAAACCCTAGACTAAGCACACCGGTTATATACATGTACTACCCAAAAATATTATGATTTAAAATTCTAAAAATAATACTCGTCTAACTAGTTAAACATCCATATGATAGAGTTAACTTAAAAAACTTTTGATTATAGTTTTAGTTAAAAAATATCCTAATATGATGGATGTATTGGTACCAAAGGAGTTTTTAAACAATGATAAAAATAATTCAAGTTATAATTTAACAATTTAGTAAAGGTATAGAGTAAAGTATACATCCGCTTCGTCATCAAGTATGAGCAGGTGTGGGCTCATGTCGTAAACAGTTGGGCCAGGGTGATTCAGTTATAAATGACCTGGCATAGCGATATACCAAGTATTTTTTTAAACTGTACGTAGAATACGAGCTCGGCTTATACTTATCAACGTTGTTGAAATTCGAAATATTTGACTTCAAATAGCGCGATGGTTCTTTAATTGAAGTAAACATACTTTTATATATATCCATGACATGTATACTATACTTAATTTAGAAAGCTCATATTGACCATAAAAATCAAGATCGATTTGACCAAACATATTTAGGTGAAGCTTAACCCCCAACTTTAATGAAGAAAAACTAGCAGCTATACGGCTTAACCATTAAAAAACTGAAAGAGAATTATATTAGGGCCAGCAATTCCGTACACATCAAGATATCTGTACCGGCAAGAAAAAGGGATCGACTCGTCGAATCCATACATATATCTAAACAAGACCGCTGTTGATAGTTACTTATAGCACAATGATCTTTCAGACTTGACACAAAGCCGGTAAATAATAAGAGGGGCCACCACCTGCAGTCTATCCTATCCCATAATGTGCAATTTAAACCCCATATAGATTCTCTTGCAGGCCAATTCCATAGACTTATAATAACAAACCTTCATTTTGAATCAAGACAAAAATAAAATATGGAGTAGGATACATCCATAAAGATAAAACCGCCTCAAAAAATTATTTGCCATTGGATTATTACTTGGTATTTACAACAGCGCACAGGTCGATAACCGTCGATAAGCTATTTTTGTCACATTTCCGCTTGAACACGTTTTCATTTCGAATTATCGCTTGATTATACATAAAATATATTTTGCACTAATATAACTGTAACCGTATTTATAATTAGGAAAAAAAAATTTTTTTTCAAAGTCTTTGAGTTTAAATCTAAAATGAGTTGATAAACCTTTTTTGATACATCGAGGCTTGAGTTGGTACTCAGTCTGAAACAGGATCTAGATTGTCTTGGAATTATAAATCTTTTTAATCTGTGCGCGCCGCAATTGGTTGGTGTGGATAATTGAGCTCAAAGAAAGTTGAGCTACAACAAGGATGTTTATATCGATAGAGAGGTAGAAAGATACATGGATGGATAGGCTTTAAAGTACAATAGCTTCATTGAGATATTTATATAGATACACTGAAAATTTGATAGGTAAATCAAAGGATAGGTGCTATTGTTGAAGTCCAAGATTGAGTTGCTCCATTCTTTCTAATGTTTACGAGTTGAAAGTATATAAAGCGGTTATTCGTGTTACTTAAACTTAATCTGTTGACAGGATAGAGGCCTGGTTATGTAATGATCAACATGAATACATGCTAATGAGTGGTGATAAAGTGGTGGATCTACACTTTTGAAGTTATTATACTAAAAATGTATTTTTAAGTGAGGATGGGGTGATTAAGTTCATAATTCCTCCTAAAAAGATTTATATACTAAAAATTCTAGTCACATGACTTTATAAACTATCAACCTAAATAATAGTACTGTAGACAGTACATTGCATATCTTGATACTGCAACAGCTATATAACCAGATGAGGTGGTTCAGGTAGCTCGATTAATACAATGAATGTACTAGATAATTAGATAATAAATGACTATAGCAACTTACATAGTAATAATGATTTTACGAGGACGGGTCGATAGCTAGAAGTGTAGAAGATACTGTAACACAATCAAAAAATAATCATTTAATACCAAAAAGTGGACAGAATGATAAATAGAATTCAGAGTGGAAGCTACAAGGGAAATGGTCAATGTGATATCTACGGATTATATGTGTGATTTATCTATAACGTGACTCATGTAGATATGTTTCTCTATTGTTTGCTAGCTAAATATACAACCAAAGTAGGACCGTGTATGAGTGAATATCTGTGATTGCATGGGTCAGTAATTGTTACCCAAAAACTCCTAATACCGAGAATATAATCTCTGATAGTTATAAATTAACTAAAGTTTTGATAATAAACAAATCAGCCATAATTAATAAGAATACACAATCTTGATAAATCTTTATAAGCGAGTTAAACTGTTCTTTGAACTTTTACAACTAACCTACATAACGATCGGTTTAATGGTGCTTATATTATGTATACCAACCTTCAATAATCTCCATTATAATGAATTTCTAGCCTAAAAAACCTATTGTAACTCAATTCTGATGATAAAAATTTTTTTTTTCAGCCGAGCTAGTCTATATTAGATTACACCATCATGTCCTGGTATAACCTTAGAATTGACAATATATATTTAAATATTCTACAATAAAATTCAGTATACAAAAACGATGAACTACAATGTATTATTTTGAACAATCAGTAGGAAACCAAAAAATATATTTAAATAGTTGAGTATGCAATTTTAGATTACTTGTACTATTGAGAGCTCGCTTATATCATGTATTTACAGAAACTGCTTTGAAGGAGAAAAAAAAAACTATAATGGTAGAAAACTCTTTATTAGTATTTTTTGTCAAAGAATTTTTGATTATTATTATTTTTTGTATTAATTGATTCTTTATTATATGTATTTAAGTAAATATTAATAAAGAAGAGATAAAAAAAAAAAGAAAGACAAAAAACTCTATATTTGATTATAACTACAATAACAATATCCGTTTGGACGTTTGTTCGTGTTACTAATCGATTATTACATTAGCTCTTGGTTAGCATCAACTAACCATGGTGCACAGAGTAGGGGCTAGCTGGATATTACGTATGCTTCTTTGATATCCCCAATAGGATTAAAACATTCGTGTATTGATCCTGCAAATTCATTCGGCATATAAACAAACCTTGATTATGGTATTAAAAAAACACATCATTTAAACTATAAACAACATCACAAATATTCAATGAATTTATACCAATATATTCAAATCATTCAATGTTATCAATTAATATTAAACTTGATGGACATATATACAACGTATACCAACCCCCCTACCACCATGTGCGAGCTAGGGCATTAGCCATATCATTATTTCTAACATACATGTACCTGAAATATGGGCTTGCTAGAGCCCAAATATGTCGTAAACAGCAGTATTTACTAATTTTGTATATTTTAGTATATACTTGAAATATATGGATAGTCAAACCCAAACATCCTAGCTAAATACTCGCATAATTTCTCAGTAGACTGATATGTGCATTGTAGTTATACTTGATCTGTAGTATTAAATATATTTCTCCAGGAGGGAAAACATGTGCACCTCACACAGTTAAACCTTAATTTTTTTTTTTTTTTTTTTTTTTTTTCACACTAAATATTTTTTGATCTCAAACCATGAACACATTGTCATATATACCACCAGAACTGAAATTAATAATATGGGATTATACATCATATATAACACACCAAAAGAAGAACTTTTTCAACTAGCACAAGGTAAACAAAGAATGGTTCGCTTATTTTAGTAGAAAAATATATAATCATATGTATACTCAAATTTATTATAAAATGTATAAAAGTTGGAATTTATGCTGTTACGCCTGAATAGGATAAACGAATGCTATACTTGTGTTATACCTATATCTGAGATGCGGTTGAACTATGACCATTGTTACCAACTAAATAATACTAGTTATTTAGAAGATAATGGTGAAAAAATGTTATCAAAATGTCAATACTTTGTGTAGGAAGAAAGTTAATATATGGGATTATCCAGATTTGAATTTATTTGACTGATTCTGGGGTGAGATTCAAATTAGATGATATCAGGTTGGGGGTTAGTTATGAAGTTATTAACCTCAGACTTTTGAATGGGTTGAAAGTGTTGAAAAAATATTAATTGATAATAATGGGTTTGTTGATGATCAAACTACCCCCATTGCAACCTACGGTCAACCTGGTTGGTATGCTAGAGCAATTGGCTACAAGAAATCATGGTAATAATAATGGTAGAATTGAAGTATATTATTTCAAGGTTAATGCTTTGATTGCAAAGTTAATAAACAACCGAGGAATAGATAAATTATTAGATATTGGTATTATGATTTTTAACAATGGTAATGGGTATAATGCGCTTGATTGGGAGTATAATGAATCTATTCTGGACAATCTTATTTTTAAAAAACTAGATGCAAGTTATTTTTGATTTATCAAGTTATAAACCTATTAACAATCAAGCCTGGTTTAATACTATTATGACCTTGATTTTAAGAAAATCAGGATTCCCTACACATTCGGTTAATAACCTTTTTTAATTTAGAATCAATTGAGTTATATACTACAGATTCAAAATTATCTGGGAATATATTCAAAGTCATGACGCTGAATCTGACTGGAATATTTTCATGCTGAAGCCGAAACTTCAATGTTAGCTCCAGAAATCAATTTCGAAATTATTGGTACAAACAATCCAAGTATCAATAAATTAGAAATTGCAATCATGAATGTCATGATGATACACTAACAATATCAAATTCAAATCTAGATAGATTGAATCTTTTCCCAAATTTACAAGAGTTTGCTATTACATGTTCTAACCAAGATGTTACACATTTATTGATTTTATTGAATGATAAATGTCCTTTATTAAATTGGGTACTAATTTTCTCACCTGATGCTAGTTTGGGATGCTAGTTCGGGTATAATGAGGTGGAGTTTGGATTATAACCGATTGGAAAATTATCTAAGAATTAATTCGAAGAAATCAATGTTTAGAAATAGGGTGATGAACAAGTCCATTGAATCTTCATTGTGATTTGAAGGGGAGGATTTTTATGTTTCTATCAAAAGTACAAAGCATTGTTGGGGTATCCTTTGGGTGCTCCATTATATGATAGATTTTATTGTTATTGTTGCAATATCATTTACTAGACTATCGATGGAATAATTAAGACTTTTTCTCTCATGTTAAGTTGTATGAGTAGTTGATGTATTTTTATTAAAAGTCTCTATTTGAGAAAATCTTAATATTAAAATATAAATTTATTGTTAGTTAGTTGGTTAAAAAAGAATAATATCTAGGATTTGATGTCTATTTATATTAAAATATCCATCAATTCCATTCAACCTAAAAACTCATAACTAACACGTTTACCATGATAAAATACCATGATTAACTATAACAAAGAACAACCTTATTATATATAATGATGACAAAATATATAATCTTCATAGTTGTTCAACAAACAAAGAAACGACTTAAAACCCCAAAGTCGACAAGTTTAAACTGTTATTGAGTTAGTATATTAAAAGTTAATTTTAATTTATGGTCAATTCTATAAAATAAATATGGAATTTGGTCTATATGTATATGAACGATGATTTCCAACAATAGCAGTAAAAACAATTGAGTCATAGCAATCAACGGTGTTATATCAATTGACTAATGTAATTCTAATATTATCAGTCACTGTGGTTTGATACCATTACTGACATATGGGTAACATACATTTAGTTTGAGATAGTGTTGGCCTGAGCCGCATTGTCTAGGATTTCGCTAACAATTATTTCCCATCGTAAATAAACAAGACTGTTTATTTATTGAAGGATTCTATTTTAAATAGCTTCTTTTTATAAAAAATATATATACATTAAAAAAAAAAATCAAATTATTAATTAAAACTTCAACAGATAGACATGTGATAAATTTAAACTAGACGCAAAGCCAATAATGGAACCAATATTAGTAGAACATATATATTTCAATCTAGGATTTTGGACTAGACTATATGTTGATGTAAGAAATTTATGAGATGCTTACATAGTCTAGCTGAACTCAACAGAGCTTTATTAAAAATTCTTTATAAGAACTTGGGTGTTATGTTCACTTGTTTATGTATGAACTTCCTTCTTTATAAACTTCTTTATCTACAGGTTCCTATAACCAGAAGCTCATTCTTCGAGTTGTGCTAGTCTCGGGTTTAGTAATTGGTACTTTAAATTCATAACTTTGGTATATTCTTCTTATAAGACTTCGACAGAATCGTTGGTTAAGTGTTAGATAAGAATATAATAAAGTGAAATAAAAAGTAATCCAATTAATAGTTGTTGTCTAGAAATATGGAATACATAAAAAGAATACAAAACACAAAACTAACTATCGCTAAAACTCCCAAGATAGCTCAGATACACAGTGTATCCAATACGAAGGGTGGGAGGTTAAGAATCTTCAATGCTAACTTCAGATTCTCGTCTTTGACTCTGGTTTGAAGAAGATGTTGAAGTCCAAGATTGAGTTGCTCCATTCTTTCGGATATTTACGAGTTGAAAGGATATAAAGCAATTATTCGTGTTATTCGTGTTACTTAAACTTAATCTGTTAACAGGATAGAGGCTGGTTATGTAATGATCAACATGAATACATGCTAATGAGTGGTGATACAGTGGTGGATCTATAGACAAGTGAAGTTATTATACAAAAAATGTATTTAAGTGAAGATGAGGAGTAATTCCTCCTAAAAAGATTTATATACTAAAAATTCTAGTCACATGACTTTATAAACTATCAACCTAGTTATTAGTACTGTAGACAGTACATTGCATATCTTGATACTGCAACAGAAGAAAACGGATAAACACATGTTTGCAATTATTACTATAGATCAAATTATTAATGTTTATGGGATCAAATTATTTCTATTTTATATAAGTAATTCTAATTTCCAATATATTTTGGGTATTTTATTTATTCAACTACTAATTTGTCAATATAAGTCTAACTAACAACACTATATTAAACCTTTTCAAATATGATATTAAAAGTGAAAAGAGAAAAGGACCTGAAAGTCCTTTTGAGGATTTTAAAAATTGGGATTGTAATGTAATGTAATCCAAGTTCGTTCGCCTTAATAGAGGTCTGGCCAGTCAATTAACTAACTCGTTCAGAGACTGCCAGGGCCGAAGCTTGCCGAAGTTTAACCTATGCAGCTCTAACAAAGTAATAGACATCAGCATGAATTAATTGAAGGTGTATATTTATTAGTGTACGAGCTTCTCTCCATGGTGGCCATATAATATCTTGGGCAAATGAACCAGTATCAATTATATTTTGTCATTTGCGTTATTAATTACAAGTATTGATTAGGTAGTTTTTTTTTTCTGCTTTTGGGAGGAGGGGTTGGTTTATAACATTGATCATAAGTCTACGTGCATCGATGGTTCCGCTAATTATAGCGGCCATGGGAAGAAGGTCGTGCCTGAAAACACAACGATTTGTGCAAATACGTTGAGATGACCACGAAGAATATAGAAATAGATGTAATTAGATCCGCGAATGAGCCAGCATGATAAGTATAATACATGCCCATTACCTTCGCCTGATTAGTTCCTAGTTTCTGAAAACTTGACCAAATTTTAATCCTGTTCAAGTATAATTAAACTTTTTCAAAGCAGCCTCAAATCTACAAATACTTTCTTTGTGGGTGGTAACTATTGTACAAATATCCTAGATATTTCTCTCATATGTATATATAATATGCAAATCAATTAAGAGATATATATACACCTGAAAATGTCATGCAAAGTATATGGAGCTTTTAAATGTTAAGGGTGGAACCTGAACATCATTACTAATACTTTCATTGTCACGATAATTACTATTGAAATCAGGTAAAAGCAATGATGTAAATTTACTTAACACACAATAATCATCCATCTTTAAAACCAGTCAACAAAGTATGATAAACTAGAGAAATTATAGAAGAATAGATAACTACAGATACTATTAATTGTGTTATCAATATTGAATCCATAGGAGATAAATACAGTATCAACAATATACATCTACAGCTGTACAATATGATTCCTGAGATATATACTTTATTCCTGAAAACACGAACATGTATACTATAGAGAACGAAGGATATCAAGAGAATTAACTGTAAATAAACATTAATCTAAAATGAACCTATAATAGTTCTTACCACAGCCATGACAATAAATCCCTCTAGTTGAAATCTTGTTACCAATTCCAAAAGAACAAAACTCTTCCATACTCAAATGATTATCACATTTATCGGTTTTAACCAACAATGATAGTTTTATTGAAGTAAAATCAATTACTGTATTATCACCATATGGGAACAACGTTCTCTTGAAATGTTTTGATTTAAATTGTCTGATTAGTTCATAATCTATTACCCATGAAGACGTTTTACTCCTAATAAAGTCGTTTATTATAATTTTTTCAATAAATGGACAATATAAACTGATTGATATTAGCAATCTGGTTAAATCATTGTTATCTAAATATAATGAAATGATTTTTAAATTTTTGAAATTTTTTAATATTGAATAATTGTTATTTAATAAATTGAAAAAATCTGATCTTAAGCAATTTAATTTTAAGAACTGAATATTTGGATTATTATTCCCAAGTTTTGTTATACAGGTTGTATCAGACAAGTCTACCAAATCAAGGGATATTTTGTTCAAGCTATACACACTAATGTTTTGTAATAATTCTTGTATATAATTATCTCCTTTATCTTTTCCATGGATTAGTAAACTTTCTAGATGTGTTAATTTATTAATGAGTTTATCAGCTGATGTTAAAGTGCAATTGTAAAGTTTCAATTCAATCAACGTGTTATACCAATTATGTTCAATTGTTGAATCGAAATTTTGAAAATTATAGTTTTGAAAATCGAACTTGTTACATTCAATATGTTTTAAACATTTTAAATTATTATCATCAATTGAAGATACATTTAATAATAGCTTTTTAATTGTTAGATATTTTGTTAGCCCTTTAAAATGTAATAACTCCATAATTTTAACTTTAACAATAAAATCATTAATATTCAACATTTTATATCCATTTACTCGAAAATTGTTTATAAAATATTCAATTTTTGCAACAAATCTATCATATACAAGCTCTTCATCAGCTCTACTTTCTATATGTTTATTCATTTTTTTGAACTCCTCACAATTGAAATTCAATATATTTACCATATTAACCCATTTCAAATCGTTTATATCATCATCCAGTTTAATTTCAAATTCATTAACATTAAACCTCACCCCAGCATCAATTAAAACTTTGAAATTTAAAACATTATCAAAACCATATTTTACATAAACTTGATTAAACCCTAAAGAGTTTTTATCAAAAGTTCTAATAGCAGGGTTTTTAATAAATGTATTGCATGTATAATATTTATTAATTCTTTCAACTAGTTCAATAGTTAATTGTAATTTATTTGATTCAATGTCGTTGATAATATTATTCAAAATTGAGTTAATGATGGTAAAATCTTTATAAATTGATTGACCTAGGTAAGAAAACCATTCTTTATTTGTTAATGAGATATTGAATAACTTAGTTTTTGATGATATTGTTGTAAACAAGTTTTTCCAAATTTTGTGTTTTAGCTCTGGTGGTAGTTTGTTGAATCCGTTCATTCTTACTAGAATAGTTTGTGCGAATTATATTTCAGAAATAAATGGTAGAGTAGCAACGTTCTTTAGGTATATACGATGTACTTTTGGATCGCTCTTTTAGAGATGTATACTGGAAAAGTGATGTTAAAGATATTGTTGTGTGCCTGACTCAAAAATTAAAAGAAAAACATTTTTTAAAATGTTAACTCGAGGCGCGTGGCGATACGTTGGCTGCACCCGGTCTAAAAAATTTAGACCTGTTTGAAAAAGAGCGCTATAGTATACTTAACAATATTATTCGATACACAGTCACCTTGATTCGATTGACAATCGCTTTGATTAGAACCAACTTCAAGTATCCTCTTGTTTAAGATTACAGTAAATTTGAAATATACAAGTTCGTACAACTAGTTGATGTAGCTACGGGTACAGATCTAATCTAAGTTTTCAATGCGGCTTAGATGTGAATTCAAGTGTACTTAACCGCGTATAAAACTCCACCCCCTAATTATGTAATTATTTTACCCACATCAAACCTCGAGTGCTAGCTTAGTCAATTAGATCGATACAATAACTCTGAATCATTTAACCTTATCACAATATATATCAATTTCTATATATTAGATAACTAGCCTGAACTATTATATATGTATACTGAAATTTATACTTATAAAATCTTCTGTGGAAAGCTAACTAGTGTGTATTACTTTGTTAAGGTTTCACCCATAGGTAATTACCTGGAATTAGTTATCTAACTAAGATATCTAATGTTCAAAGTGCTACATACACAATGCTATTTATTTATAGCTAGCTCAACACATGTTAATTAACACCGTATGACTACCAGTTCATTGCAAGTTTCTAAATATATCCCATCCATCATTATCATCGTCATTCGTATGTATACCCGAACTCATCGCCATCATGCTCCATCCATTAGAAAACGTCAAATTTGCTACAGTAATTATCCATAATTATTTTAATTTTGAGTATCTAAATTTAGCTTTCAGCATCATCATCATCACCACTCGTGCACCTGAATTCTGTTGTAAATCTTTCCCTGCCTCGAGACAATAATAAACACTCATCATGAATCGATCAATGCCATTGTCAAAGATTCAAATCAACCATGATATTGGTTTGATATATAGCCCTGATTGATATTCCTGTCACAAGCCTTACAATCGTCACCAAAATCTACAGCCACTAAGACATACCGGCCCGCGTAAAGTAGTTTCCTGGCAGTTGGTTCATTTAAGCTGGCTAGAGTAGCAGGTTAAGCTAAACGGATATGAGCTCAAGTGGGACAGAGTTCCTTACGCAGCCATCCAGCAGAAGGCTGTGACAGGAAATTTTCTCCCGCTTAAACTTTGTAAAATAGGATATATGCCTATTTACGCTCTTACTCAGCCTGAACATCACCGCTTGACACAGTGAAACAGTCACTGTGCCCGCTTAAGCCCCTACACTAAGCCTCGGCCATACGTTGCAGGCTTGATCTCGTGATCGCTTACCCATGCTTGAGTTTCCCGTTTGAGGATATCCGATCCACGCTTGACGCCCCAACGTTCAGCAATCTCCAGCTGGTACGTGCTCGGAGAAATCACGCACGGCTGTGCTTCCAATGGGATGGGTACCTCAGGCTATGATTTTTAATGAAAGCTTATAACCGTTTCTTTAACCGGCTTAGCCGTTCAAGCCTCGTTTAATTTAGAACTCGTTTGAACGCCGTGATCCGGAGATCTTCTAGCACACGTCAAAAACTACTGCGGTGATAAAAATATTGCGATGGTAATGCTAGTGCGGCTGTGACACTAATTTTAAAAAATAGGCTAACGTCATTGATGATGAGGATGGCTAGCTAGATACAGTACAATAATACTACACATGGGACTAGGAATTTGGAGCGAGAAGATAATAGATGAAGTCAATATCAACTAGCCGCCATAATCTATAATCTAAGCCATTACAATCTGAGCAAATAATAAATGATTAAAATTACCGGTGGTGGCCAGCTACCCAAAATTGGTAATAATCGTATGGAAGTGTAGTGTAGGTAGGGTACCGGTATTTCAATGCATCCTTGAGTTGATGGTTAATTCCTCATTCTCTGACATGCGTTGAATAATTTAAAACATAATGAGATGCAAAGCTTTTTTTATTGAGATTTATGGCACATCAAGCTTTTAATTGCGAATCGAGTTGTACACCTGCAGTTATCTGTTTTAAGTATAGATATGATGCATTTGTGGCTATTATAATAAAGACTTTGAATTGCTGCATTAAAAGATTCATTTCTTACATGCTACAACAGGGCTTATATACAAGGAAAATAGCCACTATATAGTACTCCTGCAATTTATCGCATTAATTGATTGTATCAAAATACAGCATCTACAGCTCTTTGAATTTATATAGTAATTGATTAATTCAAACTATAGTATCGGTTACAGTTATAACCAACCAATCTGCTCCATGATGTCTGATTTATTCATGTGCACACATGAACATTTAATCATCTCGAGTCTATAAGCTGTCCTCGACATATATATATAGTTATTTATTTAGTTATAACTATAGAAAAGCTAGTTTGCTTAATTACATGTATACATATGCAGCATCTATGCAAATTTATAGCCCATACTACAGTAACTCTATCTCAACCTACCACGTCCTTTGCAATGAAAAAAGTCTTGAATTTTACATGTAGGACTTTAAGCCTCCCAACATTAAGCGACTATAGATATATATTTAGTAGGCTTTGGATTTCACAGGCTTGGGACGTCTCATGCTAAGCACATTGCTTTAAATTCAAAAAACTTACTTGTATAATTAACGCGGGTAAAACAATTACGATGCGTATATTGTTTCACATTTACACACGCTAGTGGCGTATCCGATATATCCATAGTGCCCCCCATGGCGCGTGAGTAAGGTTAATTTAGTTAAAGTTTAGGCTAATTTGTTTCTCATCTCCCATAGTAATTTACGCTCTATCAAGGCTTGTGTAGTTAATAGTCTAGTTGCATGTCTACGAAACTCTTATACATCCATTTGATGTGGCTATTGGTTAACAATTGTATGTAATTTTGAAGGTGGGATATAGCACTACCTGCCTGTATACTTATGACTCTATCAACGACTAAAACTAATTCAAAAGGCTACAGGTATTTATTGTTTTTCTAAATGAGGCTGGGATTGTAAACCTGAACTTACCTTTAACCTAACAGTATTGTATATTACAATCCATATATATAGTAGTGATGACAAAAATCACCCATGCACCAAAAAATCTATATATAGGGAATTTAGTGAATCAATTACTAGCAAGTGAACTTGAATCAACTCATCACGATGAGGCTAGTACATGTATCTACATTTATTGTAACCTAGGTTTTGATAGTAAATATAAAAGTACATAACGTAGTGGACAAAATACTACTTTGATTAGGCTCTGATAAATCAGTATATGGTCTAATAAATCAATTGCTCTCACAGATCAATTGATTAATCCTGATGGTATTTAGATCGACCACTTGTTTCAAGTAGTATATTAAGAATATCACCTGAACTATAGTTATTGGTGAAACTATCTGATAGTTAGTATACATGATCTAGCTTATGTATGGTACACTAATAAAAACATCTACACAGTAAAGGATTTTCTTAAAAACCCAAATCTCAAAACCTATGATATTATTTTCTGAATGAGGCTAATTCATCATGAACAAAGTGTATTCATAATATCCATATTCTTGAATTCAAATCACAGGTCAGATGTATACCCGCTCTGAGCTATGGTAAATTGCACCAGTATCTGATTCCATTACTCTGGTAAACCCAAAAGCCATCTATGTATACTTGCAATTCCTGTCCCTGTTCCAATCAAAGCTATATTGACAAGTCCAACACGAACCTGGTCTTGAGCATTCCATAAAATATGCATTACAAATACCTAGTATACATTCAACCTCCATAAAATCGATCTCCTTATTACTTGAACCCACTTCATTCTCACTTTTTATATAAAAAAACTTGATGTAAATTTTTTGAATACTAGTGGAAGTTTTATTACCATATTCGAACTCTCATAACCTAATAATCATTTATACCACCAAAACTTTATGATCTTCGACAATATATCAATTAACTAAGCCTCATTTATTAATATAATATTAATTGAGAGTATCAATTAATTGAGTATAAGGTATAGAGCTTATAATCAACTTACCGAAAATACACAACAATGAAGTTTTAGCATAACTTTATGAATATTTCTCTGGTATACAGTATCTAAATAGTGTATACGAAACATGCATTTTGGGCTGGATTTGAATTAACAACTAGACATATATACAGAGCTATTATATAGTAAGTATGACGCATAAACAGTATATAAATTGTAATTAAAAATTATTATATTCAATTATTAAATTGAATAATAGCTAAATATAATATCCTAAGTACCAGCTGCAATGATATAGTATCATAAATTTAATAATTAATATGACTTTAGTAGGACGATTATGCCCGGGCCAACCCTACACTATTTATCTGATGTACCATCATGGATTCACCTGTATATAAACCCATGGTAAATAATTCAATTGAAAGCTCGAGGTTTCTTTCCAATTTATTTACTTACATATATAATCTATCAATGCATTTTAAGATATAGATGAATAGAACCATTCAAGGTATGGCTATAGTACCATGCATCCTCATAATTTGAAATCCAAAAAGATAAGGCACTCCAACATGCCAATAAGCTTCCCCACCATGCAAGATCCATGCGCTGTATTTTCAATACTAATATATGCCTGCCTAGTAGCTACATTGTTGCAACTTTCCCCCAACGTTGTATCCTTCATTAGCACCACCCCTTTTAATATTGAAGCATGCATTAGCACACCATACTACTTAAATTCGATAGAAAATGATTTTTTTTATTGTTGTACCTTCGATAACCTCTTTTATACTAGCCATCGATTTTGATGACTTTTATCTTTATTATCCTCATCATGCATCAAGACCCAGTTCCACGGCACCATTTCTTACCTTATCACACCGGTCGTAATAACTAAAGCTTAATTTGGTTTTTCTAAGTAAATTCGTATTATGGTTCTCAAGACCCTAGGAACTCAAATCAAAAACAAAATACAAAACCAGGTTCATAAAGTTTGCTCAATTGACAAGTAGCTTCACATAGCCTACAATTAGTTAGAATACTCGCAAACCCAATATCACTCACCCTCCACAATGAACTTTAACTCAACCGTGGTACCCGCCTAATTCTAAACATCTTTAGGTTCAAATCTACAGGAACCAGTGCAATTCTAGTTGGCAATGAATGGTGCTACTTCAACCTAGAATATTACACAATGGATTAGTGTTGCGGCTTAGCTTAATTTTACCCAGTAATTTCAACAACATAGTAATCATGATAGATCCACCCCCCCTGGGCTTAGTAGATTCATCGTGGAGCAAAACAATGTCCATTCATTCCTAATACAGCCATGGCAGCCCATGTATTAAACCATCATTGCTTATAAAGGTCCGGTACCTTAAAAAGGATTAAATCATCCATTTGATTGATATCACCAAAAAGCATTTAATCAGATGGATGTAGCACTTTCTTTCACAGCCCATTTCGCTTGGCTATTTCTATTCTTATGATCTTATACCAGCTTGACAGTTGCCTTCCCCCGCCTTAAACCTCGTTTAGCACTGCTTGAACGGATAAGCGGCTTGTCATTCAAGCGTTTGTAGCGTGGCCATTAATTATTGCACCGCCGGAGCGTCGGCGTTCGGACTTCGAATTCGACAGGTCAAATTTACAATTACAAATTACAATTAATTGATTACCACTGCTCAGTTGTTGTGTTATTTTGCACAGCCGCGACAGCGACACGCTCAACGCTCTATTTGTACGTTTTTTTTGAAGCTTTTTTTTTTTTTTGTGGTAATTTTTTTTTTATCTTTTCTTTTTTTCACGATTAATAAGAAAGAACTTTAATTTGGGTCATTACAAAGATATAAAGTGTTCACAATCTGCACACATTCATTCTTTTTCAACATCACTTTATTTTATTACTCTATTTTATTATTATTATTATTATTATAACCAACTAACAATACGAAAACTATCAAGCAGAATATACTCTGATACTATAACGTATTAACTTTTCTAACACGACTAACACGACTTGCATTTCAACACAACACACTACTAATTTCATAATGACCCTATCTCCATCAAACACTTTAATTATCTCTGGTTTAGAACGAGGTGATTTCACCAATGGTAAATGTGATGAAATTAAACAAATTATTGAAAACAAAAACTTTCGAATAATTCATTGGGCACCATTGAAATCTTTTGGTAGAATTATTGTTGTTTTTGAAACTTCTTCCGATGCTTTGAATGCAAAATTAATTATTAATACAAGTAATATTGAAAAACGAATTAAAGTTTTTTTCACTCAACATACACCATTATCATTATTTGAAAATAACAACAGTGAAGATGCATATTTAAAATTACCAGATGCTGGAAGATTATGGTTAATTAGTCCACCACCATCACCACCAGCAGGTTGGATTTCACAAGAAGAACAACCTCCAAATAATCAACAAATGTTTAGTGCTGATGATTTACAATTTGCATTAAAGAGAGTTAATTCCGATCATTGTGAACATTCTAATAAATTAACAAGAAAATGTACTTTACATGAATCTCCTTTACAAATTGATACTGGTAATGTACCAAGTTCTCCAATTTCTTTACAAACACCTACTATTACATTAGAATGGGATGAAGATGATTCTGATTATGAGAATACTTTATCTGGACCAAGTAAAAGTGTTGAATCAGTTCGAACTGAAATTCCACCAATTCACTAACCCCTTATTTATTTTATTTATTATTATTATTAACTTAACTAGACTATGTACAAAAAAAAAAAAAAGCATTAAAATTTAATCTGCATTTCTTTTTATTATTATTTTTGTTCCACTGGTGTAAGAACCCCATTATCATCATATTGTGCTTTGAAAAATGTATAATGTAAAACAATATCATCAACATTTGCCATTGCAGGATCTGTAGCGAAATCTGGATCAATAAAAAAAAACACTGGCATATCAACTTCTTCTCCAGCTCTTAACATTTGTTCTTCAAAACAAAAACACTGGATTTTACTAAAATAAGGAGCTGCTTTATCAGGAATAACACTATAAGTTGCCATTCCAATAATATCTTTATCACTATTATTTTTTGCTTTATAAAATGCCAAAGCAGTTTCACCTGGTAAAACACTAACTTGACGTTGTTGAGGTTTGAATTTCCATGGCATAATGGCACTAGTTTCTGAACTAAAAGTAATATTAATTCGTTTTTTCCTATCAACTGGGATCAATCGATCTGCTGTAAATTTGGTACTATCTGTAATTGGTTGACCGCCATACCCAGTTCTTTGACAAATTACTCGATATAATGGTACTGCGGCATATGCTAATGCTAAAAACCCAATAATCACGCTCCCTGAGTATAATGCAATTGATGTGATGTATTTTTGATGTTTATTTTTTCTTGCTTGTTGCATTCCTCTAATAAATGCTTCTCTTTCTGCTTTATCGTTTAAGCATCTTGATGTATTGGTGAATAATCTATTATTGAATTTTTGAAATGGTTTTTTCGGAATTTGAAAGTTTCTCAGTATGTTTCTTGTCGTGAGTAGTCTAAACATTGGTTCTATAATCTATAATATTGGTATTATTAAAATAGTTATTCTAAATAATATGTATGGAGTAGAATAAGGTGATGTCTAATTACCTATTGAAAATTAGAAAAAAAAAAAGTTCAATGAAAAGGGAAAGTCCTCCGATTCCGATATCCGATCTCCAACTCCGTGATTATTACGGGAACACCGACATTTTGAGCACGGAGATCCATGTAATTGATACCTTGTAGATGGCCACTATCACATGATCCCTATCACCGCTTAAAATCGAGAGAAATCGAGAACCACGAAAACAACCCGGTCCGAGTTACTCCCAACTATTATCCCCACTTTTTAATAAAATTCGAATTTTTTTTTTTTTTTTCAACTGTAGAAGCTTTTTTGAAACTCCAAAATTTTGACTCTTCATTACAATCATTTTAGTACTTTGACTACATTAATTAATCCCATAAAAAGATGGACAATCAGCGGCAGCAGTTGCCAACTCAATCATCTACCACCAACACACCAAAGAATTCAAACAACCAATCTAAACAGAAACGACGAAAAAAAGTTGAACATGCGTGCGTTTATTGCCAGCGTTCACATATGACTTGTGACTCAGGTACGTTTTAATTAATTTTGTTACAAGAATTTACTAACATAACAGAACGACCATGTAGTCGATGTATAAAACGAAATATAGGACATTTATGCCACGATGAGCATCGACCTAAGAAGAAAAAAGAAGATGTAAATGTTAATCCTGTTAATACTACTACTAACAATGTAAATCAAGTTAATTTACCGATACAACAACAACCTCAACAACAGCAACCACCACAGCATCAATTAACTCAGGTTACACCAATAAATAATACTAACAATTTAATACCAGAACATCAACTCCAGCAAATGAACAATCCAAACTTATTAATGAATGATGCTACAATGACAGGGCTCAATAATCCAGTATTAGATGATCGAATGTTTAATGACTGGTCTTCATTAGGCAATCAATCAATTTTATCTCAAACAGTTCAATTTAATCAAAATCCAGTGTTTTTCAGTGAACATGCTAATAGTGAATTTTCATCTTTGAATGATTTTTTATCAATGATTGATGATTCCAATTTAAATGATGGGAATTTATTAGTACCATCAAGAGAACAATCTGAAAATAATAAAAGTGATTCAAATAGTTCAGCAGTTGATGCTAAAGATAAATTCTTTTTAACAGCTGCTGATCCAAGTGAAGATATTAGTCCAGAAGAACGATTAAAACAAGTTATTCAAGCCAAAGTTGAAGCAGGATTATTACAACCTTTTAATTATGTAAAAGGATATCAAAGATTACAAAAATATATGGACAATTATATGAATCAAGGTTCTAAACAACGGATTTTGAAGCCGTTAAGTATTTTTAGACCTGCGTTTAGAGCAGTTGCTAAATCGTTAAAAGATGTTGATTTAGTATTAGTTGAAGAAGCGTTTGAAAGAATGTTATTAGATTATGATAGAGTTTTCACATCAATGGCTATACCTGCATGTTTATGGAGACGAACTGGTGAAATTTATAGAGGTAATAAAGAATTTGCAGGACTGGTTGATGTAAATGTTGAAGATTTAAGAGATGGGAAATTGGCAATTTATGAATTAATGAGTGAAGAAAGTGCAGTTAATTATTGGGAAAAATATGGTAATATTGCATTTGATAGTGGTCAAAAAGCTGTATTGACTAGTTGTAATTTACGTACAAAAGATGGTAGGAAAAGAAGAGCTTGTTGTTTTAGTTTTACTATTAGAAGAGATCGATATAATATTCCAAGTTGTATTATTGGAAATTTTATCCCAATACATCCATAAAAACAAAAAACAAAAAGAAAAAAAGAAAAAAAAAGAAGAGCATTATCTATCATATTTATTAATTAGTCAATTATTATTTAATTACTCAGTATTAGTAGTAGTAACTTTTTTTCTTGTAAATTTTTCCAAATCTTCAGCATCGAAATGTTCTGCTAATTCAGATTCAAAATCAGTTAATTTATTAATATCTTTCTTTTTATTATCTTTAACAGGTTGTTCTTCCAATACATCTTCATCATCAACTTTTAAATTATTAGCCATATAAATTGGTAAAGATTGAGTTTTGTAACCTTTTAAATATAATGATCTAATCCCATCCCATGATTTCAAATTTTTTGTAAAATAATCAATAACTGCATCAACATTAGCAGCAATTTCTTTACCCTTCATATTAACATTCCCAACTTTAATACTAACAGTTGTACCAGGACTTAGAACAAATACTGCTGATGATAAAACTTTTTCCAACTCTTTATATAAAACTGATGAATCAATTTCACCTTCTTTATTAGTTACTTTAACACTCAATGGAATATTACCAACACCACCATCATAAAAAATTTTACCCAATAATTTTGGTAAAGTAGTAATAACATTATCTTGGGCTAAAAACATTTGATGATCTGATACTAATTGTCTTCTTGCTTGATATGGTTTGAATTTCCCTTTTAATTTAGATACACCAATAATTCTCTGAATTTTACCAAAAGTTGGTTGATTTTCATCTTCTAATAATGCATTTTTATAACTTCGTTGTGGATCTTTAGTAAATAAACAAATTGATGTATTTTCAAAAGTTTTGAATGGGAATGGTATAACTACTCGTTTTGGTTTTAAATTTTTTTTTTCTGTAATGAATTTTTTGGTACCAATTGTTAAATAAATACTTTCTAAATCATTTTCATCTTCTTCAAAAAGACTGGCTTTGGCAGTAGTAGTAGTGTCATCGTTAGTAGGCTGTTCTTTCTTTTGCTGGATGTGTTTGATCAAAGCATCAGCAGCTTTGGTAGTCTGATCTTTTGAATATGCCATTTTTTTTTTTTTCTTCCTTTATCTGTGGTTAGTATAATGAATAGAATTTTGATGTTGAAGAATTTTTTTTTTTTTAATAGATTGGAAGGTGAAATTTTCGTGAGGCGCAAAAAATTTTTTTTACAAAAAAAAATTGTGCACCAATGCGCGGCTCAAATAAAAAAAATAGAGAATTTGGTGTATTGATGCGTAGCTTGGTGAATAGGTTTTGTCGCAGTGTTTACCTGGTTAGGTAAGTTCACCGGTATGGTTAATATATTTCAAGTAATAGAAGTTATTACCATTATTATTATAAAAATCCTAATGCTATCAATTGGTACTTGGTGTTACACATATCAATTGACTACTGCATGCTAGATTTTATTAGTATGCTATATCAATCTCATCTCATGATCAAAATCTTATCAATTTTGTAAAAACCTAAGCTAACCTAAGCTAACCTAAGATCGATATCTAGTCTATATACCGGCATGAGCTATAACACTCGAGTTGGAAATTCATTTAAAACTAATAACTATAACTATCTATCAGAAACTTTGAATAATTTACCTAACAAAATTTCAATATCCTATCCAAATTTTATAATATTAACAAATCCAAAAATATTATATATAAACTATTAAAAAATAATATACTATTCAAAATTTTACCATTTAAACTATATATATATGTTTTAAAATATTATAATTAACTAAATAAAGCGTTTCAAAATTTTTAAATAATTAAAAGCCATTGAGCATCATGTATAAACTATTAAAAATTATTTCAATACCGCTACCTTTGTATCATAATCGATATATTGATTTCAGTCAATACTTTCCTATATCGTGTTATCTGTCGGAGCTCCAGCTTACTCAAGCCAAAAAAACTCACTGCTTACGTAACCTGGTATAAACTTTCCTGAACAGCTTGAAAGCTGCGTAGTCTAATTCTCCCAGCAGTCAAAAACCGCGCGCCCACACGCTGATATCGTTCTACTCTCACGTTTAATATAAAAAAAAGTGAAATAGTTGTAATCTTTTTCACTAAAGACATCAACACTTTATTGAAATTATTTCGAGAAAACAGTAAAGATGGGTAAAAGAAAAAAGGCTGCAGCGCCAGCTAAGAAATTAAAACAAACATTAGCAACTACATTTTCATGTTTATTCTGTAATCATGAAAATTCAGTTGTTTGTTCAATGGATAAAAAAGCTGGGGTTGGGAATTTGAGTTGTAAAGTTTGTGGTCAAAAGTTTCAAGCTAGTATTAATGGTATGTATTTTTGAACCTGAGTTATGATTGAGAAAATTGAAGGAAGGGGGGGAGGGGATTGAAGAAAGGAGGTAATTGGAGTTGGATGTGAGTGATTGAGTAAAAGGAGTGTAGGAGAGTTGTTAGTAATTTATGAGAGGGTTGGGTTGATTTTATTCTGATTTGAAGTATTTTGAGGATTTTGGGACAGCTGAAAGGTGATATGTGTTGCTGTATTTGGAGCAATTGAAGATCTTGTTCAATAGGATGAATGTGGATATGGTATTACTTTTCGTGAAGATCTAGTGAATTTTGATCTAGAAACATGCCGAGTAGTACTCATACCAATTAAAACTAAACCATGGAAGATACATTCAGTTAAAGCTGTGCGGAATCTATCCAGACCAATTGGTTTGCTTATCTCGATTGGTTTGATTAATTTAACTGGTTTGACTAATTTGATCAAAATAACTAGCTTAACTGGTTTCACCCAGTTTAATTTGTTTACCCAATTGATCTGATTAGTCTTTTTAACCAATCTAATTGGTCCATCTAGGTTAATTGGATGAGCTAATTTAAAATGTTTGACTACTTCAACCAATACAATCAGCCACCACGAGAAGTCTCCCACCAATTTTTTTTTTTTTTTTTTTAATAGAGCATTACTAACATGAATAGCATTATCAGCACCAATCGACGTCTACAGTGAATGGATCGATGCCTGTGAAGCAGTCCAAGTCAAAACACCAGGTAAATCTACCGGTGCATCGAACGATAAGGATGATGAGTACGATGATGATCGTCAAAGTGTTAGAGAACCAGTTAACGAAGATGACGGGTTATCTGATTTAGAGGAAGATTTTTAATCTTTTATTCTAGAAAATGATGCTTGGAATAGATCTGGGGTATGAAATTTTATGAACGATTGATTTTTTAACGAAAGCTTTATTATTATTATTATTATTATTATTTATATGTATTATTTTTTAACATACAGTATTGATTTTTTGTACTTGTTTATTGTAGTAAGTGAGTGTTTGTCTACTTGAAGACCATGTTTTTACAATACGATTGAAACTTGATGATTTCTTTGCTATGAGTAGTTGGATTTTTTTAGTTATACATTATATTCGTGGTAACTTTATAGCTTTACGGGTTCCTGATATACTTGTACATCAAATTTAAACATTATTATTGAAAGCGGTGCCCATAACTATACCTGTTTAAGAAAGAGGCATCTCTATTTTAATCAGGAGAAAAGGGTTCAATTTAATAGTTCTTGAACCCACCCAAAAACTTCTTGAGCTTGTCACTAAGAGCCATAGCCCAATTAATTGATCGATAAAAAACTCTTCTTCTTGATCATAGACTCTTATGTTCTGGATGTGTAGTTTCTTGATATCAGAACATGTTCAAGTATCTATTTAAATTTGACTGGCTACGATCAACTAATTATTGATATTGGCTTTTCTCCAATTGAGATTAATGCATTATTACCTGATGCTGATTAAGAAGTTATTGCCAAACGCTAGTAAGTTATTTTTGCTCAAAGCAAGTGAAATACGATAACCTATATTCCTTCTTATCTAGTACTCACAGTATAAGGAACAGCATACCTCAGTATATCTCATTTCGTCTCCTCCAAAGTATATATATGTGGGGGGGACAGAAACAAAGCTATAAATTTTAGTTGAAAAAAAAAATAAAAAAATAATGAATCGAAATCATCGAATCGATTATCGCGCGGCTGACAAAAGATCAAAAAATGATTGTAAAAAAAAAAAAAAAAATCCAAACCCGAAAACTTTCCAAACACCAAAAAAATTTCATTCCATGCACCAGCATAAATTTTTCACCAAATCAATTCTTTCAGAGTACTAACCCAGACTAAAATTATATCAACAATACGAGCACAAAAATTAAATAAAAGAAAATGCTCAATAGAGCATGGTCAATATCAAAGAAACGATTGACCAGATACATTACAATCACCCGCCGCCCTGTGGTACCATCATTAACCACCAAACAATCATCGTTAATACAAAAATCTCAACAATATTATAAAAATGGAGACATAGAAAAATCTGCAGATTTGTTAATACATTTACCCTTTAATACCATGATTAATACTTTTAGTTCGATGGTTCCGGACCTGGAGGAGTTGTATGGTAAAGAGATTGTAATGGGGGATATGGTATGTGAGCTATGTAAGAATGGATATGGGTCATTGGCTAGGCAGCTGATGCAGGAAGTTGGGGAAGGAGTGGTGTTGGTAGAGGATGTATTGATTGCATTAGATAATCAGGTTAGAGAGGAAAAATTGCGAATTAAAGATGTTAAAGGCAGAGGAATTTGGTTAAATGTTATTGCCATATCACAGAATTTTGATAAATTTTTGGATGGGAAACAAACATTAAGTTCGAATAGTCTAAAAGTTTTTAATAACAAATATGGGCTAATTGCAATATCAAGGAGAATTTTAGATAAAGATTTGGATATATTAGTAAAATTATTATTACATCAAAAGATTAATTCAATGTCATTAGTTTTTTATACCCATGTGTTAAGCCGCACAGACAATACCAAATTATTAAACCAATGGGTTAAAACTTTGAAAAATTTAAATTATTCCAATATAGATGAACAAGAGAAAGAAAAAATCTTTGATTTATTTTTAGAAAAGGCTAATAAAATGAGAGCAACAATTACTATTACAGAAATTATACGATTAGGTAAAGGTAATTTTAGTATAACTAAAATAGCCAAATCATTACAAATAATATCATGGGGGAAAAAAGGTAAATATGCTGGCAAAATGGTTTATAATGATCCATCAGATATTGATACATCTTTAATGAATCGAGTTATTATATATACACCTACCAAGATTATCACGCCTGCTTTAATTAATACAATGCATCAATGGAATTTTCGAAAATTACCTGGTAGAATTCTATGGAATTTTTTATATGGTATACAATCAACTAGATTGATATTACCATTTAAACTACAAAGACAAATAATCATGGCAATACAGTTTCGACCTATTATAGAACAATTGAGGTTATTAAGCATGCCAATGGTTGGGATAGATAGTGTTAACTGGTATATTAAAAAATTAATCAGAGAAAGTAAAAAAAACCATCAATTTGATAGTGAGAATAGAGTTTTATTAACTGCATTGGGGATTTTAAGTCAACGTTTACAAGGGAAGAGTATCAGTATTGGGGTTGTTAAAAGTTTGGTAGATGGGGATATTGATAAAGATTTGAATGTTGCTTTGGATTTAATTGGACAGGTTAGTAGTGTTGGAGTTGAAAATTTAAAAATGATTGCTGATGGGAAATTGTTAGATTCTGGATCATCACATTTTGATACACAAATCTCTAATACTAGTTCATCATCAAGTTTAGCATCAGATGTTTTGTTAGAACAAGACAATTCATTGTCAAATAATAAAAAATCAACTAAAACACCCCAATTAATACCATCATTTAGTGAATCCAAGCCAGTCACTATGGAATCAATGTATAATAAAAATGATTCAACTGCATCAATAAAAAATGAATCAACGTGTACTAATGAATCAATGTGTACTAATGCATCAACAACTAGTACAAATCCAACCAATGCATCCTCAAATTCTATCAATGATTCAATAAATCAAGCATCTTCAAAACAACAAATTGCATCATCATATTTAAAACAGAATATTACTTCATCATTTGCATCTCAATCATCACAACCATCACAACAATTAACACCACAGCAACTTCATCAACCTCAAATTATGGAATCTCGAACACTAATAACAACAACTTACGCCTTACTACTACAACGACAAAACCCAAATTTAGCACTCCAATTATTATCAAGATTCAATCATATCCCAACCACAGCATATATCTCATTCTTAACAACCTTTGCCAAATCAGAACCAGTAGCATGTATAAAACTTATCCAATGGATGAACAATACCAACAAAAGCATCCCATCATCCACATTAAGAACATTAATCATTTCATTTTCTAACTCACCATATTTATCTGATGCAGTAAGCATTAGATATATTTTCAAATGTATCAAACTACTAAAACAGAAAGATGGTAGAAAGAATATAGGTAGTGAACCTGCTATGGCCTTTGTTGAAGGATTATTAGACAGAGCAGACAAAAAGGGTAATGGTAGTAGGAAAAGGTTGGAATTGGCATTAAGAATTGCAAGTAGGCAAGATCGAATACCTAAATGGAAATGGAAAGAATGGATGGGGAGAGTTGAAAAAATGAGGTATTTCAGAAGAGGGTATTGGAGTAGTTGATGGAAAAAAATAAAATTGTATATTATAATTATGAATAGAGGATTGGGGCAAGTGTATATATATATTGTATAAAAGTTTTTTGTGTATAGAATAATGAGTTATGAATTTTATGATTTTTTTAGTCAAGTTGTTTTGATTAATTGTTTGACTTAATTTGGTGTATATAAAAAAATTATCTAACAATTATCATGTTTAGGATAGTTGAATAACTGAACAAGTTTGCTTGATAGCTTTGTTTTTTATATATATAAAAGGGTAAAAGTAAACAGTGTACTGTTATCCACGCAAGCAAATTTTTAAGCGTGATTACGATCGACTTAAAACCAACGAGGTAAGCTACAGTCTATATATATGTATAGCTAATTGTAATATGGATCGGTAAAGTTCTGATAAGCTACAATATATATTCAACATCAATTAACATGGCTGAATTAAATTTCAGGAGCCAGGCTCTATCTATACATACTATATCATGAAAGTTATATTTTTGAATAAGCTCAATATTTATATAATCTCGACCATTATTTTGCTTAGTACTTCTATCTAGAATCTCCGCTATTGGATTTAATAATACATTGCATCTTAATTATTTTAGATGCATCTAGTAGTACAATGGAGAATCATATGATTTAAATTATAATGTAGTCATCTCAATTCTTAAATGCTTTTACATTTTTTGTAATAATTTTTTTTTATTAGTTTACAACACATGTTGCACTAGTACAATCTATCAAAAGATTCATAAAATTTTTTGACTTCGCTGGAAGCTTTGACCAATCTTTCATCAAAATTCAAAACTTGTAGCCCATCCATACTAACAGCTCTTGATAATGCAACATAAACTTGACCCATTTCAAAGGCACTTTTCAAATCAACCACAACACTTTCTAAAGTTTGACCTTGACTTTTATGAATACTAATAGCCCAAGAATGAATTAAAGGTAATTGAAGCCTTTCACCTCTGGTTCTACCATGTTCATCTAAGATTTCTCTTCTTGATTTACCAATTAACTTTGGTTCTTTTAATGAGCTAAATTCAACAATCGGTAATAATTCTGATAATTTCTTTTCTTTAAATAATTTAAAGATTTTCACATACTGTTTTTTAAATGCTGCTTTACAAGTTTCTGGTACTTTTTCTGCTGCAATTCCAGGAACTGGTAAATTTTCTTTTTCAAATAATTCTCCAAATACTTCAAAAACTTCATTCCATTTATCTTTATATTTAAATGATTGTAATTGTAAAAACGTTGAGGTATCATCAACAAATCCAATAACTTTGCCCCTTGCACCATTAACTAATCCATTTTCAGGATCATTTTTTGTATACATAACTTGAGCATTTCTTTTTAATGAGATTTTGGCCGGTTCGGTACATAAACTATCTAAAATCGAACTAGCTCTTGCATTTTCATAAGTATTAGTCATTTTATCTTCCGCAGTATAAGAAACTTCAATTCCTGGTAATCTTTTTAATCTTGTATCATTTTCTAATGCCACTTCTCTTCTTAATGGACATAATCTTGATGGTTCTAATCCATCTTTCCATTGAATTGGTCTACTTAATTGTTTGAATTGACTAACATATTTCGATACTTCACCAACTCTTAATGCATTTAACATTTCAATTAATCTATTATCACCTTGTTGTCTAAAAACTTGAGTTAAATTGAATTTTTTGGTAACCACTTGATTCCACATTTTACTCTTGAAACAAAATTTTGCTGGTTGACCTTTTGGTGGTACAGGAGGTAATTGATAAAAATCTCCAGTTAAAATTACTTGAATTCCACCAAATGGTCTATTACCTTGTGGACCAAATCTACTCCCAATTGCACATAATTTATCAAATAAATCCCCATCTAACATTGAAACTTCATCAACAATTAATACCCTTGTTTTATTCCATGATGATCTTTTTTCTCTATTTTTACCAATTTTACTAATTAATGCATCTGCATTTTCATTACCTAAACCAACACCTGCCCATTTTTGTAATGTTCCACCTCCAATATTTAATGCTGCTAACCCTGTTGTAGCACAAACAGCAACAGCTTGTGGATTTCTATCATAAAGTTCTCTCATAGTTTCAATAATTTGTCTTAATACTACAGATTTACCTGTACCTGCTGCACCAGTGAAAAAAATACTTTTACCTTCTTCTGCCGCTTTTATAACTTTTTGTTGTTCTGATGACAAAATAATCCTTGATTTTTTGGGCTCTTCCTCTACTGGTATTGCCCATTCCGGTTTTAATACTTCAGTTATATCTTGTTCATACTTAGTTGCTTTATTTTGTACCATTGAATCAATAATCGTATTTGATCGTTTTAAACTTGCTGTTCGTGGTGTTGAAGGTATACTAGAGTTTCCAGAACTTGTTCTACTAATTGTTGCACTAGCTTGACTAGTAGTCACTACCTCAAATCCATCATCATCACTTTCATCACTATCGGTACCAAAATTACCTGTATTCCATGCTAATGATGTTTTAATACTACTGTTTATACTTTTTGTGCTACTATTAGTTATGCTTGGTTGTTTGGTCACTTTACTTGTTGCTATGTTAGCCTTGTTGCTGTTTGTGAAATAACTCGAGGTCTTTTTTTTATTATATGAATTATTGGCCCGATTAAACATTCTTTTTTTTTTTTTTTTTTTTTTTGTTATCTCATCGGTGTGATAAAGTTATAAATGATCAAATTTCGTGATAAAAAAAAAAAAGTTGGTGTTTTTTTTCAAGCGTTATATAACCGCCGGTGGGACGCGTCAAGAAATTTTGTAGAAATTTTTAGACGTGAAATTATTTTTTTTAATAAACCTTGTTCCAATCCCGTGTTTAACTTTATTTTATTACTTATGTAAGCGCGTTTTTGATTGCATGCGCAGCTATAGCTGCAGTGGTTTTATTTAAAAGCAATTGACTTAAGGGACCGGATAATCCCTTAGAAGAAATATTAGATTCTGAGGGTGAGTTTTTATTCTTGTCACTAGGTGCTTAAAACTGATCTATCAATCTTCTTTTTAAAACCCTACCAAAACTTCGAGCGTGCCATGGGGGGTTAAATGAGCCACATTAGGTGCGGCGTAGTTCGATCTCGATCGACCGCCTCATTGTGTATCTCATAGCTGGCTTCAGAATTCAAATTTACTTGCTATCTATAGGAGGTGAATGTAATATTATACCGGTCGAGTGAAGCTAGTTGAATAACACCTGATTGAACCAGGTTATATAGTGAATCAGTGCCTATAGTGATCCTGTAATCTTCAATTGATGTGACGATGACCCTTTTATTAACAACCGGACTATAGTTAGAATTACGTTCACGGGCCTGATTCGATAACTTAACTCTATATCATGCAATGTATTTTTTAAATTTTGGATCAAAATTTAACAATATTTACACCATACCTGTCGTTCGATTGTCACCATAGTTGCACTTTCTCAGACTAATATTGAATCTTAGAACCTAATTATAACTTAAATTCTTATGAACTGGTTTACATGCATGAGGTGGAGTTATATAATTATCAATACTAGTATTAGCAAGTTTAGCATTGTTTCAAACATTTTTTTGGTTTTTGCTCATAGATCTATATATATATATATAGCACGATCGGCGTTTTATAGAAACAAAAATAACCTTCTCAATTAACCATTGCAAGAACAATACCAATATATAATTTTGAAACTTCATTACAGAATATTGGTAACCTTATGGTATACTATAGCTAGGTTCGCCGTGCATGCTCATGTATATAACAGCAATTTGTAATCATCAATTTATTAATTGCAATCATAAGCTTAAAGATTGTCTAGAAATTCTAGTCATTTGATAAATCTCTGTCAAAATTCCTAGCATAGTTTGCACCAAGCTTATAACGTACTATCTTTGCTTATAAGACATCCTGATATCATATATCGAACGGATAATATTATATCAACAGTCTACAATTAGTACAAAATAATATTTATATATTATAACCTATCTATAGAAAAAAAAGTTATCAATCCTAAGATTTAACTTTCTGAATCGTGCATGAATCAATTAATGGAAAATTTATACAACATTGGATCTGTAATGTGAATATTATTATAAGTATTCTTCAATTCCAGTTTTTACGCTTATATAACTATTACATTTTTAGTGTAATGGTAACTATAGGAAATTGAACAATAAATCCAATGAGATATGCATCCTTCTTGAGAGTTATGATAAAAAATAAATTTATTATCAAAATATATAAATTTATTGTTGGTTAGTTGGTTATATAAAATATCTAGGATTTGATGTCTATTTATATTAAAATATCCATCAACTCCATTTAACATATAAAACCTAAATAATACATCATTGTGCTTAAAAACAACTCATGACTATTTAATCATTATTATGTCATCTTTATTAATCATAATGATAAAACATATAATCTTCATAGTTGTTCAACAAACAAAGAACGACTTAATACTATAAAGTCAACATAAATCGAACACTAGTACCATTCACCGCGGTGAATATTATAATGGTAAGGAACCATATGCACATACTAAATTTAGGAACAAATTGGAGGGTATTAATTCAATTAATTCATCCCTGCAGCTGCAACTGAATCAATAAAATTTTTATTACTGCATAAGCAAGCTAGCAGAGAGGCATGGAATGGAGATTAGCTAAGAAATAACAAATGGCCTATGACAATACTAGATGTACAAACTTAGCTGTTTGTACAACTGCAGGAATATTTCAAAGTATTAAGTCATTGGCTTGTTTGGAAAGATATGATAATTGTACTTTGTCATTATTAACCATAATGCATGATCGATAAAATATTCATATCATTTGTTTATTATAATTATAATCATGATATCTTAATTATCGTGATTAAGGCGCGTTTTTGTTTATTATTACTATGCTTATATATTAAATTCAATTGATGGATAATTTTAATACAACACATAGACAACAAATCGTAGATATTTTGTATAATTAACTAACAAGAAATTTTTATTTTATGTTATATCACACACACATTATATTTTTTTAAAACAATCTTGTTAAAATTGGATGCATGCATGTACACCTCCCTCTTTCCTCCACAGAATAGTTAAATTAACAGTATTAAGGCAGCAGTCTAACTCTCATCAACCACATTGATCAGCTTGAGAGATCAGTAGATATCTTTAAGGTATGACTGCTCATTCAATACCCTTTAAAATTGAATTTAAAAACCATAGGCCCAATTACTCGATATAATATCTACGAATTTTTCGTAACGATAGTAGACTAGAAATTCAAGCTTATAATTTTTTTTTGAAAAAGACTTATCCATCATTGAATCGTCGCACTTTTTGCTATCATCTCCGAAAGATGGCTTATTGAAAAGAGAATAAAGAATGGACCAAAGCTTCTAGCAAATGTCTGATGATAGAGAATTGTGGCCAATAAAAATGATTAAAATCATATATCGGGACTAAGGGGATTCATTTGCTGAAATGAAAGACAATTGTGCTAGGAACATTTTTAATAAAAAGCTTAGAATACCTAGAAGAGCTCAATAACACCTGGAAAAAGGCACCCAGAACAACTCATATATTATTCAAATTTCTGATGAATCTGGTATGACTATGAATAGGGCTAAAATTAAGAAGGGAGGGCCCGGGAGGACTTTACTGTCTTGATCAACTTAATGATTATGATGAGAAGAGTGCCAGATACAAATTTAAATTGACTTAAGAGGACCCTAAATTTATTTATCAGAAAAGTCCGTGAGAAATTTACAAATGATAGGATCTTTCAACAGGCCCAGGTAAATGCTCCAATTTATAGATCATACAGAAAAGGGTAGATAAGTAACATTTAAATAATTGTGGAGGAAAGCTCGCAGTTGGCCATGGAAGCCGAGTTTTTTCGACCTGAACGCGACTGACCACTACTGGAAAAGATTAAAAAAATGTTGATGTATATTATAATATATCGGAGTACAACAAACCCCTAAGCTCGACTTGTATGTGTAGGCTTAATTGGCTTGTAACATAACTACCTTTCGACCATTCAAGACATTTTTTCCCTTTAAATAATGGATAATATCATGTGCACCCTGTTTAAGTTGTAATACACTTGTAGAAGGTGTATAGATAGATCTGATATTATCGCGCGCTGCACCACCGCGTC
>JAKTSB010000244.1:0-33886 GCA_030579975.1 Blastobotrys buckinghamii (nom. inval.)
TTCATGTTAATCATTACATAACCAGCCTCTATCCTGTCAACAGATTAAGTTTAAGTAACACGAATAACACGAATAATTGCTTTATATCCTTTCAACTCGTAAACACCCGAAAGAATGGAGCAACTCAATCTTGGACTTCAACAGTAGTTAAATTTAACCAGTAGTATTAGAGTTTTAGGAACCTCAGTAAAGTGTGATCGCAAAAAATTATCAATAATACGATCAACCATTCAACGTTATCATCTCAAATTGGCAAACTATAACTAAATTCATTCACTGAAGACTTGATTACGGTAGAAGCATCTATCACCACAATATGCCTGCTCCACCTCCCCTTCCGTCACTTATAAACAAGAATACAAACAGTAATTAACGAACACCAAATAATTAAAATAAAACCCACATAACTTAGTTATTGCAGTAAATAAACGGCTTTTTATTGTACTAAACAATCAAAGCTGTTCCAACTTAAGTTTGATTTGAATTATCTAGATCCATTCACCCATCATTTAATCTATCAGTATACAATTAGCATTGCCCCACACTTTGATCAACCTTGGTTGTTCATCTAAACCAATTCAAACCTTCTTTTGGTATGGATTATAAACTTCAACGATCAAACAGTTGTTTTTATTATTGGTAGTCTGAAAGTTAATTATACACTGTGTTATCATTAATTTATAGCATCGATCAACCGGATGCATCTGTAAATCGATAGACGATGATTAAAACCCCTCATTGATAAATTCAAAAAAAAAAAAAAAAAAAAAAAAAAAAAAAAAAAAATACACTTTGCAATTAATATATCTATATCCATATTGGTTCAGTAAACACCTTTGCCCCTTAGTTTCTTCGATCGACTTACTTAAATTTCTGGAGATCATTTTTCCTGAACTGATCATGTTCGCACGCATGCACCTATTATGGATGTTTTGAAATTTAACGGTTTCTTTTTTTTTTTAATCTAGTAATGGCACACTTGGTAACTATATACCATAATATGATTAATCGTTGCCTGTACTTTCAACCTTGAACGGCTATTAACATGCTAACTAAATTGAATGGAATATATCTTATATCAAGGTATATTGAGTTACTTAAACCTCATTAATTTGGATGTTAAACCTCTTTATTTTGTAGGAAACTTTAGCTGCTGGATATTCTAATCCAGAGTTATAGCTGCTATGATTATTTAGCTCAGTTATTTTTTTTTTAGATTATATCGATATCTAGTACTCAATCAAGCTATTCCATCCGGTGTACAGGTTTTCTTGTATAAGGTCCGAGCTCCTTCATGGGTGCATTAATTGTATCAAAAAAAAGGAGCATTTTCTAACCAAATGTGCTGTTTTCCCCATCTTTAAAATCTAATCTGAACCCAACAACTATAGTTAGTATAGATTAAAAATCTGATAAACATCATTGTTTTTGAGCCAGCAGTATATTTATTAAAAACTAATTACTGCATATATACCTTTGAACGTACGCAAACTTGCAACCCATCACGATCGAAATCGCCATTTTTTACATGAACGATATATCGACATTTAACACTCTCAAATCCCGTATACTATAGTTCAACGGATCAATCCAGATTCGGCCACATCCTTCTATCCACACTTTCTACTACCACTGATCGATACCGCTCATATTTATAAAAAATTTAAGCTTTTTTTGTCTGGTACCTTGAGAATACCCTACCCACTTTCCAATTGGAATCTCCCGGTAGATCCTTAAATCGTACAAGTGTGTAGGCTCTGACTACAGATTTTTCTTTAGTCTACTTTTTTTTGTCCCTCATTTTTTACCCTCCGCCATTTCTCAAGCTCCATCGGCACACTGTAGCTATTATAAGTAGATGGACTCTATTGAGGTAGAACCTACGGGTAAATTATCTTTTATAACATTGGTACGAAAAGACAAATTGGATTAATTACTCTGGATTGAAAGAGTATCAAAGATTTTCACTATTGATAAATATTGTAAATTGTAGAGAATTTATGTGGATTCACTGGAAATACACGATTACCATGGTGCACTATTATTGTCCAGCCTTAGATAGTTAGCCCACACATTCTGTAAACACAGACAGCCATTTTGTTGAATGGCAAGCTAATTATAAATGCCTATATGCATATGTTTACTGTTCCAGTCATTCGAATCTCTTTTCTTGAATAAAAGTTCTTTCTTTACTATAGTAAAGCTTACCTTTTAATTTAGTGTAAATTTGAATAAAAAATGAAAGAGACCCACTATCCATGGATATAGGATGTATTAGTTACCTCGACAAACCCATGCATCTTCAAGACCATCAGATTTCCTTAAACTGGAAACCCTTCAAATTGCACCTAAAAACTCCTCCAACCATCATGAACCCCCGATGCAATCAACAAACTCACTTGTTTCGCAACTCATTTATCCATGTTTGTAACTAGGCTTTCCCCCAAAAAATAGCGGGGGAGTACGTACCAACGTTTTGAAAGTACAATTCATCTCACTATGATGCAAACCAGCTGTTCAAATTGTCGACCTGAACTCAATTTATCAATTTGGTATAGTATACTGATCGTTGGCGGGGTAAATTTTCAATCAATTATGGCTGAATTATTACTCATGCACGTATACGCAATAATTTATTGCTTTTGCAATTAATCAAATCATGCCGCTGCCTTTGCATTCAATATGAAACATTGTAATGATGCTTTTTTTTTTTTTGTTTTTTGGATTCAAAATCATAATAAATTAATAAGGCTTTGAGTATGAACACCTTATTAAAGCAGCTTGAGGTGAGGTTAGTGATCAAAGCTGGTAATTAATTGTGACTGGTTCTAAGCTAAAACGATGCATGTATACTACTGTGATATTGAATTTGTGCACTACCAGTAGTTTTTGAGACTGAACGATCGAACTGGAAGCCTTGATTATGGAAATTAATAAAATTAATTGTGAGATGCTTAAACCTAACCAGAGTAATTCGAGTTTACACTACCTGGGGGGGATTTATAGGCTATCAAACATTCAATATATTGACAGTGAATATGTGGTTTTTGTGATAGTTTCGGGGTAAAAACTGGCAAAGAATAAATCAAATTTACAGTAACTGGTTATACTGAAATCACCTTTCAAATATCATTTGAACATTTTAAGATTTACAAAAGCCCGGTTTATATGAATTGTTCTGGTTTATTGTATAAAAACTTAATAACATTTAATACTGTTTGAATCCGGCCTCATATTGCAATACAACATTATAATAAGGACGGCGGTATAGCTAAAACAATTGTGACATTTTTGATCCATTGAACCGGATTATTACATGGGTTAATAAATGTTCAGAACTATAGGGTAAAAAACTATAGATAGGATCTTACGAAGTCAAAACTCCATTGTGTGGTAATTTGAGTTATGTACGCTGTAATTAAGTGCATGCAAAGCCCGGGTATCCATACTATCAAAGCACACAGCTTCAAATCAGAAAATTTTGGGGAAATCAAACCTAATTAATTAGATCATGGGTGTTTTAACGGATAATTCAAACTGAACTCTGTTAAACTTTGAAAACCACAATAAATATACCAACTTACAGATAGAGCTTACCGTAGCTTGAATTTTTTTTTTTTTTTTTTTTTTTCAAGAAAACGAAATACTGAACATAAAAATATTGCACCGAAGTAACCAGACACAAAGTTACAGTAAGTTATAAGCCAAGAAACTACCAGCTGGGTAACGTTCTCTGGATCAATAACAATTTAATTACCGAATACCCACATTATCTGAAAAAAAAAACATCATCTACCTATAATTTCCCGAACCAAACACCAAACACGGCCACCCTTACCCACGCGTTAAAGTGCCATCGAATTTTGGAAATTAGATCTCACTTACGACACGTCGTGAGATGCGTGTATTTATAAAAAATACGGTGAGGAATATAACAACGGGAAACAAGCTTGGCCATTTTGTTTAAAAGATTACGTACATACCGTCCGTGGGCACCGAAACTGTGAGCTCTTTATTTATTCTATGGATTTGGTATAGCAACATGATCCAGATAAGGCTGTATATTGCATTATAAAAGCTAAAATTAAGGCATCAAATAATCAGGTACTATACATCTATGAATGATATAGATCTAGTACCACTCATGATTACCAGATGAGGCCTAGTTATCTTGATACAATCGCTTGTACTATTTTAATAGCCAACGTTAAAAAAAAAAAGTTGTGGAGAAGGTTAAGACAAAATGAGCTATAGTGGCACTTACGGCATAATGTCTTATCGAGTCAAAAGCAAGTAAGAATTATCTCATTCCCTCTTTAATTATAATCAAAAGTTCTCATGCTTTTTTTAATGTTTTTTGTTACCCCACATTAATCTCTTCATCCATTCGACCTTGCAGTTTGCATTGCAATCATGAAAGTTAACAATTGATAAAGCCAGAATTAATTAATTAATGAAAATTCGTTTCTGAATCAAAACGCAAGGTAGTAATTACCATAAAGCAGTTCAGAATTTTCGTCACAAAATTCATATTTCAAGCTTGAGCGGGAAAAGAAAAAGTGTAAATATGGGGGGTAATCAAGGCATATGCATGCATAATCTAGCCGTTCCAAAAACTAAACTCATAAATGTGCTTGGTTTCTACTTATAGCACTGTTTAATTTCTTCTAAGAAAAAGAGCATATGTCATTACAAAAAGTACTGTTTGGTGCAGACAATTGAGAGAGATCGATATGAGAGTCGAGAAAGTGAATAGACAGAGCCCTTCCCCCGCATTTTTTTCCAATTTGATCCTAGTAAACCTTGTCGATCAATGATAATGAAAACAAAAAAAAAAAAAAGCAGATTCTTTCCTTAATAAGAGAAGTCAGATAGATCATTATGAATCTTCTTTCTTGTAACTCAGATTAATGAAGTTATTCAAAGAGGGGTTGTTAAATATTTTTGTATTTTCTAAAAACTAAATAGTATAAATAATGAATGTGTTGCCCTGAATTTTTTTTTAACTTTTCCATCTTTTTATTATACACAATTGAATAATCAAACATACAGCAGAAAAAATAAAAGTATGACTGCGGAAAAAGCTGAACCAGCAGTTGAACATATTGACAACACAGAAACATATTCTATTGATGATTACAAAGAACAATCAATAGATGCACAAATTTCAGAATGTAGAATATCAGCCGAATCTTTTAGTACAACTTCTAGTAGATGGCATTTCCCAAAAATTCAATTCAAAACCACCACACAAGCCGTTATTACAATTGCAATTTTTGGGTCATTTGGTGGGATTTTAAATGGACAAGATCAATCATCAATTAGTGGTGCAATGTTATATTTACCAAAAGATTTGAATTTTACAACCGATCAATCATCATGGATTAATTCTATTGTATCATTAGGTGCTACACTTGGATCAATTATCATTACTCCAATCAATGAAAAACTAGGAAGAAGAAATGCATTATTAATCAGTATTGTTTTATATACAGTTGGTGGGGTTATGGAAGCTGCAGCACCTGATTTTGCTGTTATGTTAGTTGGTCGTTTTATTTTGGGGGCTGGATTAGGTTTAGAAGCTGGTACAATTCCAATTTATGTTGCAGAATGTGTACCTGCAAAAGTTAGAGGATCATTTGTTGCATTATATCAATTATGTATTGCCTTTGGTATTGTTATTGGATATGTTATTGGTGCAATTTTCGTGGGGATCAGACCAGGTAACTGGAGATATATCTTAGGTGCGTCATTATTTTTCAGTACAGTTATGTTATTTGGTGTTTTAGCATTACCTGAAACTCCTAGATGGTTAGCTCATCAAAAACGTTATGATGAAGCGTTTATTGTATGGGAAAATATTCGAAAATTTAATGATGAAGAAAGTAAAATTGAATTTTTAGAAATTTTAGCAGCTGCAAAAGAAGAAAAAGAAAAAGAAGGGGTATTAAAAACAATGTCATATATTTTCACAAATAGAAGAGCAAGAAATGCATTTATTCATGCAAATTTTATTGTAGCAGTTGGTGAATTTAATGGTATTAATTCAATTATGGTTAACATGAGTAGATTAATGCATAAAGTTGGTTTTGATAATAAAAAATCAGTTTTTATGTCATTAGTTGGTGGTGGATCATTATTATTAGGGTCTATTCCTGCTACTGTTTATATGGATAGATTGGGTAGAAGATTCTGGGCTAATGTTACACAACCAATTCTATTGGTTTCATTGATTTTAATTGGTGTATCAACATTATATAGTCCTGAAAAGAATTTGAAATTAGTTTTGGGGTTATATTTACCCGGTATTGTTGGGTATAATCTAAGTTATGGTAGTTTTGGTACTTTAAATTGGGTTTGTCCATCAGAATCTTATCCAACTTATTTACGATCTTATGGTATGACTACAAGTTCAATTGGTGTCTTTTTTTATGCATGGATTGTTACTTTTTGTTTTGATAAAATGGAAGCTTCAATGACTGGTGCAGGGGTTTATATTGGATTTTATGGTGGTGTTACATTTATTGGTATTTTATATGCTGTGTTTTTATGGCCTGAAACTAAAGGTAAAACTTTGGAAGAATTGGATGATTTGTTTAGTCAACCTTTCCATAAAATGAAACATTATTCATTAACTCATTAAGGACGTCCTTTTTTTCTCTTCAAATTTTCAAGTTTTTTTTTTCAATTGTTATTGCAACACATGTTATTTTTATTCATGAATACTTTATATTATTATTTATACATGTATATATATATATACATAGATCATTTTTCTCTTTTTATATTTGATTTTACTGCTTTTATCTAGTTTTGTTAGTAAATATATATCAAGTCTTTTGTGTACTTTTTGGATGTTCTCGATGGTTTTGTTATTAATATAGCATCATTTTTTTTGTCAATATAAATGATGGGTAGATCGATGTTCTAAATAGATAGATTATCCTGATTCGAGATGCGGCGGGTACCTAATCAAGACACCTCCGATACGTCTTTATCAAAGCCTGATGTGCGGGGTATCGTATCGTACCTGGTCTCCTTAAGCTTATATTGAATGATGTGTTACTATAAATATCTTTAACGTTTTTATGGATTTTGTACATCAATATACAATCATAATAACCCAGTGGCGGTGGTACTGACGTTTTTGAAAAAAAAACCTTAAATTTTAAAAACCGATGAAAAGATCCAAATTATTTCCTAAATTGTGCATAAATCATGCCGATCAATACTTAGCTTTATTTCCGAGCAAATCCATGGATTCATTACATCCTTTGTAGACAACACTATGGCTGTTGAATACTTTTATATATTGGAATTGCCATGGTGCACCTTTATATTTATAAGGATACATTTTCATCATATGGTGGAGGAATATAAGAATATTTGCAATGGCTAGCTGTGTTATTACTAGTTTGATGTTCCATTTAATTTCTACCGAGAAGGATCCAGAACGTGTATACACGGAATTCATTGCAAAAATTAGCTAGCTGAATCTTAGAAAGTGGTAAAACTGATCAGGTTCTAGGCTTCTATTATTGCAAATTTTAAAAGATATTTCAAAGATCTTTCAGTTCAAAGTCCTTTAAAATTTAAGCTTAGTTATTTTAATGAATTTCCCAATTAACTTGATGTTATGTATTACTGTAGTAGACCCGTTTCAAATTATTAAAACAACCCTTATGTATACAGCAGGTGCCATGGGGTGGTACCATGGTATGGATGTATTTTTCATTAATTAAATGTAGTTAGCTTGCACTCTTCGAGGTATTCAAATGGTTTAAATTGTAAGAATATTTGAGTACTACGTAGCACCATGTACTTATATAATTTAGCCTACACTTTACTTCAGTTACCATAAATTAATAAAGATATTTAATGTAAAAGTTTAGAACAGACTTAATTGTTAAACAAGTTGCAATAATGATTAGTTGATAAGAATATTATTATATATTATTGGGCCAATTGGCCAAAACTTATTGTATATTAACAGACCAGGATTTATCAAAATTCTGTAAACTATAACTATAGAGTATACCCATTCTCTAATTTCGAGGATAATTGACTAAAATAACCTACTTTAATAAATAATAGGTTATTGCTTCATCATAACCTTGACTCAACATGACAATTGGTTTTAGTGGTACAATTATAGTGCCGCGTTTTTACACACAGCTTTGCTCTGATTGCACAAATTACTTGTATCATTGGTATCATTATAATTCAAATCACAAGATAATTCAATAAAAATCAAAAGTGCTCCAAAAACGATTAATAAGCAAGAAAGAAATTCTATAACTTTAAACAATTTCTAAATCATCAGAATCACTATCATTTTCAACAACTTTTCCTTTACCTTTCTCATTAATACTATTTTCTTTCCCTGAATTTATTTTTGGGCGATTTAATACAACTTTTGATGCATCACTTTTCAATTCCCGCATTGTTTTTTGAACTCTTTCATTTTTATCTAAAGAATTAACCAATTCTAATTGTTTTTCAATTGCTTTTTTAGTTGGATCAAAACCTAATTTTCGAATTTGTTCAGAGCTAAACAATTTTGGCGCATTTTCTAATTCTTTACTCTTTTTTAAATCTTCTTTATTTAAAATCAAATTCCCCTTTTTATCATAATCTCTCATTAAATAACCTTCAGGCCTTTTTGATAATTTTTCTCTGATTTCTCGTTCTTTTTGTAAACTTTTTAATCGTTTTGCCTTTCTTTCTTTAATTTCTTTCTCTGATATAAATTCTTCTGCATTACTTAATCCCAAAGTTTTACTTGATATTCTATTTTCATAATTTTTTTTACCATTAGGATTAAAAAAATTTGCTTTCGATGGTTTTGAAGAAGTAGGATCATATTTTGTTGCCATTGACATTCCTTTTGGATCAAAAGTTTTTGTTGATGCGGAGTTTAATTCTTGACGTTTATTTCTTGCTCGGTTTAAACTTAATTGAGTATGATATTCACAATAATGAGTCTTTTTTAAATAAACATAATTTTTACATTTTTGTTTAGATTTTGTAAGAGCATTACAATGACCAAAATCTTTACATGATCCAATTTTAACAACAGTCGTACCATCATCTTCTATATAATCATCCAGATACATACCAAAAGTTTTATTACCATATTCATTACCTTTTGTATAAAATCCAGGATTCAAAATTCCAATAATTGTACCTAATCCTACTGAGTAATATTGCTCCATTGATTTCCCTCTCAAGGTTAATACAAGATCGGATGTAAAATCACTAACTGTTAAATTCATGAATTTTTTACCTTGTTTATCAACCAACACTGTAGATTTGTCTACTAATACAACTATAATGACATAATTTGCATATGCATAATCAGGGAAATTGAAATCTGGTGGTTTGCACATATCTTGTAATTGATTTAATAATAATATTTTCTTATCTTTTAAATGTTCTTCTAATACTGATTCTTCAATAAATCGTTTATTTAACCTTAGCTTTGTATATTTTTCATATTCAATGTTATTTTGTAAATCTATTTCATATTGCGTTAGTGTACCAAAACTTTTAAGTCTCTCAGTTTTTAATTTTTGTTGTTGTTTGATTTCTTCTTCATGTTTAGTTTTATATTGAACCATTTTTTCCATAAAAGTTGATTGTTTATGTTTCTTTGGTGATTTTTTCAAACTAATTTGTGATGGTTTGATTTTTTTCTCTAATCCTAATAATACCCTTTGAGGAGATTTATTTTTTGGACTTTGTAAAGTTGATTCATCAAGTTTTGGTTTTGGTGGAGTTGATGGACATTCTATTTTAGGTTCAGGAGATTCAATATCTTTATGTTTACGTTTAATTTTCTTAGCTTGGTTATCGTTTAGTTGTTTTTGTAATGCTAGGATTTGTCTCTTAATGGCTTCATCAGATTCTTTATCATTGTCGCTCATTGTGTTAAAAGTTATCAAATTAGTATATTAAGATTATGGAAATAGAAAAAAGTTTACAAAAAAAAAAAATTCGCGTGTTTAACTTTTTTTTTTTTTAATTATTTTGTTGGTGCGCATAAATTAACTGGAGCGACGCGTCAACCTTTCAAAATTAAAAATAAAAAAAAATTCACACTAAAAATTAGCACTGAAAACATTTAGACCTTGATTTCGAATCATCAAAGTAGAGGAAAATTTGGATTTTTATGCATATTGTTGTTATTATTTGGTTTCTGTGGTCGTTTCATCAGTAGTTGATAATTCAGCCATCTTGGATTCAATTGGTTTTTCATCCTGTTCAGTTGATTGGGTTGGTGCATCTGGTTTGACTTCGGTAGGTTCTGATTTTTCTACTTCAGTTGGCTTTGATTCGTCAGATTTAGCAACTTCAACTGGCTTATTATCTTCAATTGGTTTATCTTCTTCAACTGGCTTATCTTCTTCAACTGGTTTATCTTCTTCTGGTTTAGATTCACCATCCTCCTTTCCAGCTGGTGTTTCATCGTTCTTCTTGGTAGGTTCTTTTTTAGCATGAATAGCTCGATTTTCTTCAATCAAACTTTCATTAGTGGCATTAACATCAGTAACAGCTTGTTTTGTTAGCTCTTCACCATTACCACCATAACTTTTTGGTACCCAATCACCCAAATTTTTATTCAATTTTTTACCATCACCAATAACAACAAATTTATCTGCAGTTTCTTTAGAAACAAAAGGTTTAACTAAAGTAAAAACCCAACTCATTAACATTGGAACATTAATAAAATATTTAGCATCCAATAATTCAGGATAATATCTTTGAAAAATATTAATAGTTTTTTTTGTTGCTTCTTTAGATTCACTATCCATTCTTAAAAAACTAACACTATCATAATCATGAATTTGAATCATATAACTAGTTTCTAAATTTTGAAAATCTAGTAAACTAATACCTTTTTCCATTAACCCAATTCTCCATCTTAAAAATTCATCCAAATTGCCAAACATTTCATGTTTATCTTTAACTGCACCATATAAATTCCAAGTAATAATTCGTTTTGATTTATTTAAAGTACATTCAGTAATATAAGCAGTATTGTTTAATAAATCTTTATGAGTTTCTTTGAATGCTGCTTTTAAAGGATTGAACTCTTTTCTCCATTTTAAAGTATCTAATAATTGTGATTTTGATTCCTGTAAATTGTGATTATTTGCCACCAAAAATTTATTTAAAAATCGTTCTTTAATAATTGAATCACAATTTGATAAATCATAACCCCATAATTCACTATATTCAGCTTCTTGGATAATTTCATCCAATTTCGCTTCGAATTTTTCGTATGCTAATTGTTTTTCAACTTCGTTTAATACCATTTTTTTCTGTTGTTTTGTATTGATTTTGATAAAATAGAATAAAAATAAAAAAAAAAGGGGGCAAGAAAAGAAAGAATTTTTCACTTTTGTAAACGAAATTTTGAAACGGCTTTAGAATGCGCGCGGTGCAACCAACTAACTCTATAGATCAAAAGGAAACTAATCAGATCAATCAATGAACCAGTTTCATCTCTGTTACAATCAACAACCCTTACAACAATACGTGCAATACCTCATCATAATCGAACGACAAATTTTTGCAATTACAATTTACTCCAATAAAGGGCAAAATTAAAAAGAAAGTTTAAAAAAAAAAAAAACAGATATTATTATACTACAATAAATAATTCCCACCCATTATAATAACAAGTAGGTTTATGAATTTTTACATCTCCTTTAGCTGAACAAACAATTCTACCATCAATACACCATCTTCTCTTCCATTCTTCATCTTCTTGAATAGTTATCGTTGCTACCAATGAACTATTGGATTCCTTCTGTTCCAATTTTTTATAAACCACCCTTGAATCATTAATATGATTACCTTGATCATATGCTAATTTCATAATATCCATAATTCCATTAGAATCTAATTCATTAAATTGTACTAAATATACTTCATCATTTGGTAACTTTGATAATGGCGAGATTTTAAAAGATTTCTCTAATGAATGCATTAATGTAAATAAAACATATCCATGAGGTCCTTTTAATTCCAAATCTTTTAAATTAATAATACCATTATAAGATTGTCTTTTTTCTAAATTTTGATATGCTGCTTTTTTAAATCTCTCGGGGCCTAATTTACGATTCTCTAATGAATCAGAATCTGCAACAATAGCTGCATGAAACCCCCATGATGTTACTACCAAACTTCTTATTGATTGAATTGGTTCATTTAAATCCATTATTTTACTACCAATTGGGAATTCAACTTCAAAATTTGATAAATTTTGTGATTTGCCAATAAAAATTTTACTAATTGATTCTGCTACTGATAAATGATTTAAACTTGTTGATAATGCATTACCTGTACCAGTTGGAATTATAGCTATAGTTAATTTTAATTGATCCTTTGTTGGTTGTAAATTATTAACAAATTCATGAACTGAAGTATCACCAGATAAAAATATAACTGTTGAAGAAGAACCAAAACTTTTTGAATGATCTGGAATTGTACGATTCGATGCAGTTGAAACATAAACATGTGGTAATCCAAATGCTTTTAATAATGGTAATAAAATGGCAAAATATATTCCTGATGATTTATGATTTCCAGAAAATTTCGATTCAATTACTGCCAAATTTCTCAAATGTTTTGGTAAATTCGAATTATTATTGTTTTTATATGAATAAAGGTTGTTAGTATTGTTTGCATTGTTTGTTAAATTATAATTAACCAAATATTGTTGTAAATTAGATGGAATTGTTGATAGATTGTGTTCAATTAATCGTGGCGGTGACGGCTCTTGATCTTTATAACAAAATAGTTTATATCCATTATTGTTGTTATCTTTTGCAATTACTAATGGTATCTCATTAGCATTCATTGGTTCGTTGGGTTCAAAGAAGAGGGAAAAAAGGGGGAGGTTAGTAAATACAACGTATTAGGGTATTATTTGTTTTTTTTTATTTAAATAAAGTCGCCGAAACGTGGAAAATAAGTTAGTATGTCTGGAATATTGATAAAGATATTAATTCTATTGTAACTGTGTGTATGTTTTTGATTAATTCTCTTGAATGGATTTAGTTTATGAATGTAATGGATTTATATTGGCCACAACGGTTTCTTTCTGACATGAGAAAAGAAAGAAAAGAGAAAGAGAGAAAAGAAAGAGAACAACAAATCTGTAATTAGCTGAGCTTACCCGCTTTTATCACCGCTTGAGTGTGCCCTTTACCTAGCTAATACTGACCCGTGAGAGAGAGTAAGAGAGAGCGCTGCCGGGTGCGCTCTGCTGTGCTGTGCTGCCAACCAAAAAAGGCGCGCGCCCCCTCCCTCTGCCTGCCATTTTCTGGTTTTTGATTTTGATTTGATTTTGATTGATTGATTTTGCAGTCACCCAGCATTTTTTATGCTTTTATGCACGCATGTTTTGTTTTGTCAACCCCCTCCTCTATGGCAATCGACTGATGAAATATTGTAATAATTTGATCCTTTGGAGTTGGAATTTCTGTGTGTATCTTGGATATATTTGGGAGCTGGTTATATTCTCTCTGATGGTGATATCAGTAGTTTTGTTCTATAAAAGTTCTTTTAATGTGTTAATTTTATGATGTTCATTATTGCTTGCCTGGCGAAAAAGTAATTATGGATGGTTAGTAATACGAAATCTCACATTTGGATATATCAGTACTATAAAAATATTCCATTTGTTCAAGTCTTTCTATCCCAAATGAATCCAATCATGGATATAAACATCACGTTAATTAGGTTTTTGGTATGTCAAGTCAAACTTGCAATGTGCACCTATAGGCTGAGTCGACCTGGTATTATAAGAAGCTCATGGATGTGAATTCACTACCATGGTAATATTTTAAAATATGAAAGGTTTATAATTTTTAAGGTTTGAAACTTGTAAAATAATTCTTAAAAAGATTATTTTTATAAATTATTGCCATGGGTATTTATCTATTGCATCCCAGAACTGTATTGATAATAGAACCTATGTGTTGGCTACAAAAGTTAAATTTACTAGATCTCAAATTATAGGTTAGCTTCAATATATATATATAGTCAACGAATAGAAACCTCACAGCCAAACTCGGTAAGTTTCCTCATATATATATGTAATTAATATTATGAGGTATAAAAATAAAAAAATTTTAAATTGATCTTCAAAAATTTATTTGTAGAGGTAATGAGCAGTACAGCAAATTGTACTTTAAATACGATAAAATTTCCACTATATATTTAGGCCTATTAATCTGGTGCCCATAAGGGTAGTTTTAGTCGAAATTAGGTCTTGGTATTCGAGTCTATCAATCTTTAAATTGACAGTCTTGGATTAGAAGGATGTCCAAATTTAGTCAACCTTACCGTGCGTGCGGCCAACCACCTAAGCTTGATTATGTATATATCATGCATCGGCGCACAGATACTATAGCTCACTCTATAGCTACATGTTACTGCTTGAAGTGCTGATAACTGAGTAATATTCAAGAATTGTTGAGTTATACATATGTAGTTCCAAATTTGCAGTTGAAAGATAGGATTATTCTATCATGATCTATTATTCTATGCCTATAGCTATATATAATGGCATGAGCCCTGAAAATTTAGGTCCTATTTAAACTTTCCCTCTTGTTCTAAGTATAAGTTGGTCACCACTTTACAAAATATAGATATTTACAGAAATTTACTATAGTTAAGCTTGAGAAGGATATTTTATTCAACTTGAAATCCGAAGATTGCCGTTTGGATATCACGTTAATGCATTTTGAATTTTATTTAAAATTAGGGTTTAATACTGTAAATTTATTTAGTCATTCATATATTAGAATCTAGCTTAATATATCTTCATGGATTATAATTATATACATGTAGCTAGCTATAAAATCAGTAAATCCATGGATGTAAGTTTGTACGCCCAAAATATTTTTATTCACGACTATATTAGGGGGTTTGTCTAATGTGCTGTATACCTTCAAACTAATATATATCTATAAGCACATTAGAATCATTAACCAGAACAACCAAATCAATTGATCTAGCTCGTACGTTGTTAGGCACTTCGAAATGTGTCCATTACAAGATTTGGTTATGTAAAAGCGTTTAAGATAATAATGTACCTACAATTAGATCAAAAGCTCTAGTATCAATTCGAGATATCTCTAAATCCACCATTCAGGTCGGTCTACAGCCAGCCTGCAGTCATATGATTGATTCAATATAGTTTCAACTCAGTGTATTTCAGACCGGTACCATGATTTGTATCATGATAGAACATAAATGTATGTGAGGTTATAATATTATCCATCAAACAATTACATATATATTATGGGCTGAATATTTCAGCTTGTGCACTGAGAGTAAATCACAAAGACTTCAAGATTAATTCTCAATCACTAATAATTATATAGTACAATCATGGTATTTATTATTTGGATTACCTATTATAAATCATAATATACATGTAGATAACTTTCAAACAATGGTCAGTTAATGAATTAACTCAAACCTTCAAGGTTGTTTAACTTTATCCGGGTAGACTTGTTATTAGAATGCATGGTAGTAATTAATCCTTTATAAGCTTAAAATTCTTTATAACGAGAAATGTCGATCTTTTCAATGATCAAGTTTCAGGATTTCTAAGTTAATGGTAGAACCTTCCAAATCGAGTAATTTTGATCACTTTTTTTTTTTTTTTTGAAAGGGCAGATCCTTTACAACGGTCTTGCCACGGTCGACTCATCACCATTGCAATTCTATTTTAAACTTAATAAATCAGATAAACATTTTATACACCCGCGCGCTTGAGAAAAAGCACTTCTAGGTTGCCGTGGTTACGTCTATAATATAAATATATACTAGTAGTGCCCCCCACAGAGTGATTGCAAGCCGCACCCTCGTTTGAAGAAATCTGATCCTTGATTTCTATACGGATTGTACACAAATTTTAAAGTAGGTGTTTGATTCTTAGAATATTTGAATATTTATTAATACAGCGGGGGATATATTGACATAAACATAAATCCAGCTACTGGCTGGTAATATGTAAAGTGCGCCTGTCACATGTATTTGAATTGAGAGGTCCTAGTATATATATTCCAGCATACTCTCAGGTTTTGTTCGAACGTTCTTATCACTATTGCAATTTAATCATATATTATAATATTTATAAATATATAGCTTGGGTATTTATTCAATTGGGCAATATATATACAGCAACATGTATATATATATTCTTTGTAGATTACCCATGCATCCATATATGTATATGTTTGTCAATTTTTATAGAAGCATAATTATGGTTTGTTACTAGGTGCACTGAATACCATATTCTTTAAAATTTGACATGCGCTACAGAGGGCGTATTCGTTATTCAGATAAATCAACTCACAAAAATTGTTTAAATCAAGTTCTATCAAACCTGTGAACCGAATTACAAACTGACATGTGTATCAACGTTTTAATCAACCAGATGAAAGAAACAAAACCATCTACAATCCTCTATAGATATATATATTCATATATATATGATTAAAGAGCGTAAATTCTCGATATCTGCGCATATATGCATGCATGTACAGGCCCGTATAAACGCATCACGCCAACTCACGCGGTCTTAATTCAAATTTATTTGTTGATTTATTTGGATGATTGCTATAAATAACCCCGTCATGCATGCATGCACCCGATTAATTACAGTAGAAATTATATCCTATATATCAGCACTATCGATCAATATATGAATTACCTGCCATGGGATTTTTAGTAAAAGAGAGTCTTATAAAACTCTCTATAGATATATATATTCAGCACTTACCGGAATTGTTTCTTCAATCTGGAATTATTGTGATGGATCTAACCTAACTGATCGAAAATTCTTACTGTGAAACTTAGATATCTCAAAAGAATTATCTAACCTATAGCAAGTGAAAGCAGCTGGCAGACTATTTTGTTCATCCATACATCCTACTCGATATATATGCATTCTATAGTGAAGCTATGTAGCCAAGGTTTTAACATTTCTATGGAGATTACAAATTTAAGCTCAAAGATGAACACAGCTATCCATCAATTTGTTAATTTAACTTGTCAATTTGATGGCACGGCTCCAGCCCGGGCCCCTACAGCTATATATATGCATGTATCGATACGTTAAAATGGTTTCAGGATATGAATAGCTCAAGCCTAAGTAGTAATATATTCTAATAAAAGATCGGTTCTGTAGCTGCAATAGCTAAATGTAAATCCGCAATTTATGAGCCCATTACCGCATACATATTACCGGTATCTATACCTGAACTCTGTATATGCAAAATTTAACCCATTAAATCTGTGCAAGTACTCCTACACTATGTATATTTCCATATCTGAGATTGTTTAGGGAATGAACTACTTTTATATGTTTGAACTTTGAAATTGAACTTATTCTAGGGCTTAAATTAATATTTTGCTTCAGTAACATTTAAACTTATACTACTTGAATTATTACCGTGATGTGGTTTATATATATATGACATGTGTAGTAGCATCAGTAATTAAGTAGCCAAAAAACATAAATTTCAATATATACATATGTGCACAATCAGCTATTAACATTAAACTCGAATAATCATAAGTATGGCAATGATTATATGCAACCCAGATCGATACCATTTCGTAAAACGTAAAAAAACAACCATATGCATAATTAATCAAGACGCTACCTAGCTCCACTGCGGTTTATGACAATTATAATACAACCTAATACTATTTCAATTTTATCCTTCGTACTCAATTAATTGGCATTTATACACAATATATATCCAGGGCTATAGTATACGAGCACGTGTGAGCTAACTTACTTTAATATATATACTACTCCATGCATGGTAACTACTGAATAATCAAGCTGGATATCTATATCTGCATGCAGGAGAATATACTTAATTAATCTGCTGTAGCTACATACTAACAGCACGCAATGGATTAAGTTGTAGTGGATAGAGATGATTTTGCTGTATAAAGGATTAACAAGGTGTAACTTATAATCTTGCCACAACAAAATATAATATATAGTGCGGCTTAAAACATTTGACACAATAATTACATCTGCATTGTAATTCACTATTAAACCATCAAACTCTCCAAATTACACTAGCTGATGTTACTTACCTCCACTCAAGTCGTGTCTTATTAGCATATGTAGTCGGAATTTGGTAGAATCAACGCATCACAAATATCGAAATTGATTGAAGAAAAACGCTAAAATTTACAAATTAGAACAAATTGTAATAATTTCAAGTCACGTCATTTTTTCTTTTACACAAGCTTGAGAGAGAGAGAGAGAGCCTAAGCGTGACCAAAACCCTCTACAAGCTCAAGAGGCTTGAAACAGCGTTCTCCTATACTGGATACTTTTGGATCCAATTTATTAAAAAAAAAAAAAAATTTAGAACCACATAAAAATATATTCAACAACATTCATAATATAATATACTAGAACAACCTTGAAATCCTACGTTGATTAATAAATGAGATACCACCAGAAAATAGGAGATGACAACGACAATAGATTATTATGAATTGTTGGGGCTTACACCCACATGCTCACCAGATGAAATAAGAAAAGCATATAAAAAACATGCATTAAAACATCATCCTGATAAAGGTGGTGATGCACAAAAATTTGCACAATTTTTAGATGCTAAGCAGATATTAGAAGATCCTGAAAAAAGGAGAAAATATGATTTGACAAGAGTCCCCACAAGAAGTACTACAGGAACTAGTAGGACAGGGTTTAGTGCATATACAAGAGCTAGATCGCCTTCAAAGTCAACTTTTACAAGAACTTATAAAAGTACTTCAAGGACTGGTGGGGTTGATTCACAGTATTATGAATATACTAGTAGTACAAGTACAAGCGGGTATTCCTCAATGCCTTTTGATAGATCGTATAATGCTAATCCATATCAATCCAATAAAGATGGGGTGAAGAATATGTTCAAGAATTTTTATAGTAGAAGGTTTAACAATGGTGGTACTTTTGGTACTAGTACACAAGCTCAATCACAGAAAGAATCATATGAGAGGCATCAAGCTGGTTCTAGTGGCAGTAGTAATAATTATAATTATAAACAACCACCAAAAGAACAATCATGGGGCATTTATGATGATGATGATGATGAAGATGAAGATGATGGTAGTGAAGAAGTAGAAATTGACGGAGACGAAGAGTTTTCATATTATGCAAGTGAAAGTGCGAATATTAATAAAGATCAATCTAATCCATACGCATCAACTGATCCAGATCCAAATACACAATATGAATTTGAATTCACCAATACTGGTAATAATGTAAATAATGATGCAGGGTTTAATAGTGATAGCTCAACGGAATCAAATGCTGACACTTTTACAACATCAACAAAACGACATTTTAGTTCGAATTATTCAAAGAAATTCCAAAATACAGGGGTTAATTCTAATTTTAATCAATTTAGAAATGCTGATGATTTAGAAGATTCAGAAATCGAAGAAGAAGAGGAGGAGAATGAAAATGATGAAGATGATGAACCACAAGAGACTGAATTTGTTGATTTAACTAATGAAAGTGATGATGAAAAAAGAAAGAGTAATGAACCAATAAAAAGAAATATCAGTGAAGAATATAATAATAAACGATCAAAAACTGCAGATATTAATACTAACAACAAAAATAGAGAAAATACCCCACCTCCAACAACAACAGGTAAACGTCAACCAAGGCTAGATTCAGATGATGAAGACGACTCAATAATAAAAAGTCCCAAGAAAAAGAGTAAACCAAATACGTATGATTCATTAAAAGATGATATCTATAATCAACCACCTTTCACTGAAACTAATGGTGATTTTAATATGGATGAAATTTTGAACTCAATAGGTGGGTCATCAACTTTAAAAAAGAAGCAACAACAACAAGAATCAAAATTCGAACCATCATATGTTGATCCATTTAATAAAAAACCAAAATTTAACACAACATCAACACCAGTAAATACATCTAGACCCAAAACTTTTCAACCAAAACCAGAAACTAAATTATTTGATTTAAAAGATGATATATTAGTTTTACAATTAAATGCGCCAATCCCACCAACTCCACCAGATTTATCAACAGTTACTAAAGAATCATTAGATCAATATTCTTTAATGATTGAAAAATATCAAAATGAATGGAATAGTTATAATTATAAAATGAATTTATATCAACAAAACCGAGTTCAAGCTGATGCAAGTTATGGATTGGAATTTTTCAAAACATCTCAAGGTTTAAAAGAATATATGATAGCACTACAAAATGATGCAAAAGTTAAAGAGTTGTGGAAATCAGCATATGAATCTCATATTCGTGTAATGAATGATTTCATTACTGTAAAAGAGTATGTTGAAAAGTAGTGTTCTTTTTTTTTTTTTTCAATAGATTTATTTATTTATTTTCGTATTTAATATTCAGGAGTAATTCTTAAAGTAGACAAACACCCGATCGGTTATTCTGTGCACTATAGAAAAAAAAAAAAAAAAAAAGTCGTGTCGAAAAATTTCAAAAAAAAATATATATAAAATTCGCGACACTTCTCTAGAATAATTTACACCACTACACAAATAAAAAAAAATAAAAAAAAAATGAACTTTCTAGGGAAATGGACGGTATTGTTTGTTGGGGTTGTGTTCCATTTACTCTTCACAATGTCAATTTTTGACATTTATTTCATATCACCATTAGTTCATGGGATGCAAAATTATGAAACACCTAATCCAGCTCCTGCCAAAAGATTATTTCTAATTGTTGGTGATGGGTTAAGAGCAGATAAATGTTTTGATAAAATAACACATCCAATTAGTAAAAAAACTGAATATTTGGCACCATTTATTCGATCCAAAGTTCTAAATGATGCAACTTTTGGGATTTCACATACAAGAATGCCAACTGAATCTAGACCTGGTCATGTTGCAATGATTGCAGGGTTTTATGAAGATGTTAGTGCAGTTACAAAAGGTTGGAAAGAAAATCCAGTAGATTTTGATTCAGTTTTCAATCAAACTAGACATACTTATAGTTATGGTAGTCCCGATATTTTACCAATGTTTGCGGATGGGGCCAGTGATCCAAATCGAATTGATGCTATAATGTATGAATCCAATTTTGAAGATTTTACAAAAAGTTCAATTGAATTGGATAGATTTGTATTTGATAAAATTGATGATTTATTTGATAGAGCATCAAAAGATGAAGAATTGAAAAAAAAATTAAATGAAGATAAAATTATTTTTTTCTTACATTTATTAGGTATTGATACAGCAGGACATGGTTATAGACCTTATAGTGCAGAATATTATGATAATATTATTTATATTGATAAAAAAATTCAAGAATTAGAGCAAAAAATTGAAAATTTTTATAATAATGATGGTAAAACTAGTTTTGTTTTCACTGCTGATCATGGTATGAGTGATTTTGGTGCACATGGTGATGGTCATCCAAATAATACAAGAACTCCATTAGTTTGTTGGGGTGCTGGGATTCCAAAACCAAATAAATTAGCAAAAGGTGATCATGATGAATATAGTGAACCATGGGATTTAAATAGTGTTAAAAGAAATGATGTTAATCAAGCTGATATTGCAAGTTTAATGAGTTATTTAGTTGGAATTAATTATGCTGCTAATAGTGTAGGTGAATTACCATTAGCTTATTTAGATACTGATGATTTAACAAAGGCAAAGGCTTTAAGTAATAATGCATTTGTTATTGCTGAACAATTTTTAGTTAAAGAATCAGAACAACGTGAAAGACAATTAAATTTTAAAAGTTATTCATTATTAAATAATGATTTATCAGTTGAAAATAGAAGAAAAGAGATTTTATCATTAATTAATAATAAAGATTATAATAATGCTATTAAAAAATCTGAAGAATTAATGTCAATAAGTTTATTAGGATTAAGATATTTACAAACTTATAATTGGTTATTTTTAAAATCTTTAGTAACATTTGGATTTTTAGGTTGGATTGGATATGCAATTACATCATTTTTACATTTATTTGTTGTAGATCAATCTAAAGAAATTGAAAATAATTCATGGATTATAAGATCAATTGCAATTGGAATTTTTGCAACAATTAGTGGATTATTTATTTATCAAAAACAAAATTTGAATTTTCATGCATATTCTTTTTTCCCAGTATTTTTTTGGTATCAAATTATTGAACATTGGAGTACAGTATCACAAGGTATTAAATTATTAATTAATCGAGTCCCAAGTATTAATAATAAATATCAAATTGCAATTTTTACATTAATTTTTGGAATTATATTAATGGAATCAATTGTTTATGGTTATTTTCATAGAGAAATTTTTACAATAATTTTTATTACTGGAATGTTTTGGCCATGGATTCAAGATGCAAAATTAGCATGGTCAAATAAAAAATTAAGTTTAACATGGGGAATTAATTGTGCAATTATGAGTATTTTTACAATGTTACCAGTTATTAAAGAAGAAGATTTGATACAAATTTTGGGTGGTGGATGTTTAATGTTAATTATTGGTACTTATTGTACTTATTTTTTAGGAACAAGATTAAAATTAAATACTTTATCATTATTAATTTCTGGTATTCAATTAGGATTAATTGCATTAACTATATTAGTTACTCATTCATCTGCTAATTTATTAAAGAACAAACAAGGGTTGCCTTTAGGTAATCAGGTAGTTGGATGGGGGATTATGATATTATCAGCAGTAGTCCCATTATTACATTTTATTAATACTCCAATTAAAGATTATAGACATCGATTATTAACATTATTTTTGGCATTTTCACCAACTTTTATTATTTTAACAATTTCAAATGAAGGATTATTTTATATATCATTTTTCTTATTATCAATTATTTGGGTAGAATTTGAACATAAATTTTATTCAACTCATTCAAAAGAAGTATTAAAAAATAATTCTAGATTATTATCATTACAAGAATTTCGAGTTTCATTATTTTTTTTTTATTTAGTTCAAATTGGATTTTTTGGGATTGGTAATATTGCATCAATTAGTGCATTTTTCTTGGATCCAGTGTTTAGATTAACCACAGTATTTGATCCATTTTTAATGGGAGCGTTATTATTATATAGAATTATGATCCCATTTGCGGTATTAAGTTGTTGTTTAGGAATTTTAAATATGAAGTTGGGTGTACCAAGATCTGCATTGTTTAGTATGGTTTTGGCAGTTAGTGATATTTTAAGTTTAAATTTTTTTTATTTAGTAGTTGATGAAGGTAGTTGGTTGGATATTGGTACTGGTATTAGTCATTTTAGTATTAGTAGTGGATTGTGTGTGTTTATGATTTTGTTGGAATATGCTAGTGGGTTGTTGACTTCTGGAGTTGAAATAGATACAATTACAGTTGAAAAAAAAGATAGGATTGTTGATTATGATGATGATAAAAAAGTTACTAGTAGTAGTATTAAAAAATCAAAGAAAGGGAAGAAAAAGAGTTTGTAAAAAGACAAAAGAAGCGGTAAAGTATAGTAGATATTTAATAATAATAGTTATATTCTAAACAAGACCCCTATTGTAATTTAAAGTTTTTATTATAAGAATAGTTATAGTCACAATCAACGACCCCAGTGAGAGTGAGATCTCGCTCGAGTTTGTTTTGTAAATGTTCAAATGTAGTTTGTTGCTGAAAGTATTAGCTACATATAGACAGATGAGTTTTGAACAAAAGATTATAAAGTATTGTTATAGTAGTTTTTCTATAGCATTTTTTTTTTTAATACAATGTTGTATTTTTGATAGTTTTTTGTTTACACATGCACAATGTGGCCGCATGGTTGTTGACTTTCTTGCAATGATTGATTAGAGTTTTAGGTTCTAAAGGTAAATCTTTTAACTGTCCCTAACGCCGCAACTAATGTGGCGAGTTCTCTCCCCCTGAGTTACACCAATTAATCTACAAGTACGATTTTTTAAAAACAGTTCAACAAACTTAACATAAAAAATAATATAATAATAATATAATAATAATATAATAATAATATACTTGATAAAATATCTATACAAAAACACATTTCATTTTTTTTAATTATCTTGAAAATTTAAGCCCCCTTTTGCCTCTTTTGATCATTATTACCATCACTATTGTTGGGTCTCTTTTCACCTACATTTCCACCCCCATGACCACCACGTTTATTATGGTGATTAAAAGTTGGTCGATTGAAACTTGGACGTTGAGTACCTTGATTACCACCAGCATTACCACCACCTCTTGGTAACCTTGAAGCTAAATTTGACCCTGCTGTATTGGTGGTGCTTGTAGTTGCAGGTTTTTCTTGACCTTTAATTTGAATACTTCTATTAGCGTTGGTAGTGTTAGCAGTAGCTGCAGCTGCAGTGGAAGATGATGAAGTTGGACGAGTAAAATTTGGTTTAGATGGTCCAGTTGGTAATGGAATACCTGTTGGTTTAGCAGCAGTTGTTGTTGCTGCACCACCACCACCTGGTTTAGTACCGGTAGTTTGAGTAGTAGAATCACCTTTTAATTGATTCAATTGAGTAGTTAATTTATTAATTTTATTCTGTAATAAATTATTTCTCATTTCCATTTCTTTTCTTGCTTGTGCCACTGCATCATCTTTTTCTTTCTTAACCTTTTCTTTTACTTCTTGTGATAATTCCCCATCCGTTGCATTATTACTACCTGCATTACTATTATTAGCAGATTCCAACTTCTTTTTCAAATCATTAATTTCTTCATTCTTTTCATTTTCAATTTTAGTTTTATTATCTTGTATAACTTTTTGAACACTTTGTTTTAATGATTCTGCTTTTTCTTTATATGCTTGTTGTTTAACAGATTCAATTTTTGATTCAAAATCAGTCTTTAATTGTTCATTTTCTTTCTTTAATTCTTCAATTTGTTTTGTTAATGATTCAATTTCTTTTAATTTTGTATCATATTCTTGTTTTGATACACTACCTTCTGGTAAATTAGATGATTGTTCAGTTGTAGTGGATTTTAATTGTTCAACTTGATTATTTAATTCAACAATCTTTTGCTGTAACTCAGAATTTTGTTGTTTTAATTTGGTATTTTCTTCATCTGTTGCACTAGTTGTTGCATCAGAGGTAGCACTAATGGTGGTATTAGTAGGTAATTTGGTATTATTAGCAGTTAATTCTACATTAGCAGCGGTTAGTTGATTATTAGTATTAGTTAACTCAGAATTAGATTTTGTCAATTCAGCATTAGCATTACTCAATTCTTCACATTTCTTGGTTAATTCATCAACTTGTTGCTTCAATTGTTCAATTTCTGCTTGTTTCTTTTCTAATTCTTGTTTAGATTCATCACTAGAGACATTACTACTATTGGTAACCGCCTCAGTAGTATTAGTAGTATTAGTAGTTTCTAATTTAGCTTGTGCATCTTCTAATGCTTTCTTAGTAACTTGTAATTCATTATTTAATTCAACCAATTTAGCATCATTACCACTTGAAACTTCACTACTAGCATTTCTAGTTTCAACCAATTCTTTTTCTTTAGCTTCCAATTGTTCTTTAACAGTATCCAATTCAGCTTTAACTTCTTTATATTCTTTACTTCTTCTTCTTAATTTATCCTGTGATTCACTTAATAATCTATCAAATCTAATCTTTAATGAATCATATTCTTGTTTAGTATCATCTTTCAATTTAGTAATTTCATTAATACTATTATCTTTATTTTCCAAATCTTTTGTGATCTTTTCAACTTGTTGTTTCAAATCATTATTTGTAGATTCTAATTGATTATTTAATGATTGTAAAGTTTGTTTACTAGTTTTTAAATCTTCACAATCTTTCTTTAAATCTTCACATTCTTTCTTTAATCCTTCACCTTCTTTATTTAATAAATCAACTTGATCTTTTAATCGTTGTAATTCAGTTGGATCAATTCTATTATATTTATTCATAATGTTTTCAACTCGTTGTTTCCATGATTGAATCTCTTCATCCTTTTGTTGTAATTCTTCTTTATGAGTTTCATTAATAGCTTGAGATTCTCTTAATTTTTCAGTTAATGGTTCTACTTGTTGTTGTAAAGATTCTAATGAACTATTTAATTCATCAATTTTTTTAGTTGATAATTCATTTTGATATCTTAATTGAGTATTAGATTCTCTTAAAATATTCATTTCATTTAATTTTTCCAATACTTGTTGATGTTCTTTCTCTAATTGATTTGCAAAAGTTTGTCGATTTTCTTCATTTGAAATTTCTAATCTTACTTGTTCCAATTCATTTGTTGTATAATTTAATTGTTGTGTTAATCTTCTTGATTCTTGTTTAGTTAATTCTAGTGATACTTCAACTTTTTCTTTTTCTTGTTTTAAATATCTAATAATTTCTTTCAAATTAGAATTTTGTGCTTGATCAACAGTTGATTCATCACTTGGTTGATATCCAACTTCATTTTCATTATTATTATTAGTAGTAGTATTAACACTACATGCTTGTTCTAATTGTTTAATTAATTGAGAGTTTTGATCATTCAATTGTGAATTTCTTGATTGTAATGTTTCAATTTCTTGTTCTAAAGTGAATTTTTGTGATTGCCAACTATCTTGATTATTTTCTAATGCTTCTTTTGCAATTTTACTTGATTGTTCAGCTTCATTAATTCGTTGTTTCAAATCATTTAATTCAGTTCTTAATGCTTGTGCAGAATTAGTAGCTTCTGCATGTTTCATTAATTCTTTTTCATAATTATCTTGTGCTTCTTTAGAAATTTTGGATTGATTAATTAAATCATTTTTAATATTTGTTTGATAATCTTTTAATCTTTCAATTTCATTTTCCAATTGTTTGATTTGTTCTTCTAAATTCTTCTTTTCATTTTGAACTTGTTTTAATTTATGTTCTTCCTTTGATTGAATATTCATTAATTCATCAGTTGTTTGTTTTAATAAATCATTTGTATCAGTTAATCGTTTATTTAATTGATTAATTTCTTGTTGTTTAGTTTCCAAATCATTTTCCAATTTTTTTCTAAATTCTTCATTTGCTTCTGATAATGATTCTAAAGATTCTTCAGCTGCTTTTGCAACTTCAGTCATTTCTTTATTATTAGATTCAGAAACTTTTAAATCATGTTTTAATTTATTTAATTCATTAGTTAATTCAACAATTTGATCATTTAATTTTTCATTTGCAGATTTTTCCCCATCTGGTGATTGATAAATTATTAATTTTTCTTCCAAATTCTTTTTAACTATTTCAACTTGTGATAATTTCAATTCTGCTTGTTCTTTACCATGAATAGAATTATTTAATTCTTGTTTAGTATTATTATAATCTTTAGTTAATTGATCAATTCGTTGTTGATACTCATTAGATTCATGTTCTTTTCTTAATTGTAAATTCTTCAAATCATCATTTTGATCATTTAATTTTGTTTTTAAACTATCAATTTGATTTGTTAAATCTTCAACTTGTTTATTTAATCGTTGTTTCATTTCATCAACTTGTAATAATCTTTCACTTTCAGAACTTTGCATATTTACAATAATATTATTTAATCTTCCTTTTTCTTCTAATAAATTATTATTTTCTTTCAATAATCGATCTTCAATATTTTTCTTTAAAGATTGTTGAGATTTTAAATTATCAACTTCATTTGTTAAACTACTATTCATAGACTTAGTTTCAATAATTTCAGAACTTAACTGTTGTAATTTGATTTCTTGACTTGACATGTTAGTTTGTAATGAAGAATTATGTTTCTTTAATTCTTGATTTTCATTTTTAAAAGAATCCAAATTTTCTTGTACTAGTTTAAATCGATCATTAATTAATTCTAATTGACCTTCAGTTTTAGTTAATTTTAATTGTAAATCACTCTTTTGTTGTTGTAATGAACTGATTTGTTTATTTAAAGTATCAATTGTTAATTTACTTTCATGTTTATAACTTTCCAAAGATTCTTGTGCTTCAATCATTTTATTATTTGATAATTCGTTTTGATTAATTAATTTTTCAACATATTCATTACTATTATTATTAGAACTAGTAGTATCCTTATTTTGAGACATTCTTCTAAACATATCACGCTCTTGAGTTAAAGCTTCAATTTTAATATTTAATCTTTGAACATCATCTTGTAATGAATAAATAGCTTGTTCTGCTTTATCAATTGCTTCACTTTCCATTTCTTCCATTTTCTTTCTTGCTTCTTGTTCTTCTTGTTCCATTCTTGAGCCCAATTGTCTAGTTGCCTTTAATAATTGTTCATTTTGTTGTTGTAATTCAATCATATCTTTAAATAATACTAATCGATCAGATATTAATTTATCAGTATCAGATTCTTGTGTATTACCTGATAATAAATCTTGTAATGCATGCTGTTCTTCTGTTGTTAATGGTTGATCACTACCACTAAACATATGAATTTGAATTAATAAATGTTGAACTTGTCTTGATAAATCTCTCAATTGTTGATTGACTAATACTTGTTCACGTTCAGAATCTCGAACTTTGATTTCATTACTCTTTAATTTATTTTTCAAATCATGATTTTCTTTTTCAATTTTTTCCATATTAATACTAAAATCAGTTAATTCTTGTTCTAAACGATTTTTTTCTTCTCGTTCGGCAAGAATTGCTGGTGCATGATTTTCCATTTCTTCAACAATTTGATCCATTTCTTTTCTTAAAGATTCATTTTTATATTTTTCTCTTTCTAATCTTGTTTTAGTTTCTTGAAAATCTGAATATAATTGAACTAATGAACCTCCACCTCTTTGAATTTCACTAATAATTTGTGCTGATGGTGAAAAAACATTATTATTATTGTTAGGTGTACCAATTCTTTTAACAGGTGTTTGTGGTGCTGTTGTTTCATTAGTATTATTATTATTATTATTATTATTAACAAATTGATTCTCTAAAGAACCTTCTAATTTTGAAATTTGTGATTGTAAATTATTTGCACGTTTTTTTTCTTTATCAGCTATTGATTTATATTTTGAAATTTCTTCATAAAAATTATTTCGTTCTTGCGATAATTTTTTTTCCAAATCTTCAATTCTTTTCTTACCATCATTAGCAGATTTTTCCCATAATTCACATAGTTTTTGTTGACTTGACATTTCGCTTTTAAAAGATTCTTCATTTGAACATATAGTATTTTTCAAATCTTGTATTTTAATTAAAGAATCATCATATTTTTTATTCAAAGATTCAAACCTTTTATTTAAATTTTCTTGACTCATTTTTAAACTTGTAAGTTCAGTATCTAATGAATCTCTTTCACTTGTTAAAATAGAAACTTGTTGTAATTTATCAGTTCGAAATTTTTTAAATTCTTCATTCTTTGTTTTTAATTCATTTTCATACCATTCATTAGATCTTTTTAATGATTGTAATTCTTGAGTTAACTGTTGTTCTTTCAATCTACTATTCATTGAACTTGATCTTAAACTTGTCAATTGATTTTCCAAATCACCAATAATTTTACGATTTTCTAATTGATTTTTATGACAATTGTCTAATTCATTTCTTAAATTTGTTAATTCTAAATTTCGTCGTTCTAATGTATCCAAAGTTTGTCGTTTTTCTTCATTTAAATTATTAAACCTTTTTTTAAATGATTCCAAAGATTCTGATAATTCTTTTTCAGTTGATGAACTATTGTTACTCTTTTGTTCCAATTGTTTCTTTTCTAGTTCAATTTGAGTATATTTGGATTCTAATTGTTGTTTCTCTTCAACTGCTTTATCCATTCTTTCCTTCATTGATGAAACTTTTTCATCCTTATCATGAATTATTTGTTCTATTCTTTTGTTAATATTGTTTCTTCTAATAATTACATACCATAATTAGTTTGATCTAGAATTTTTTCACTTTTTAAATTCTGAATTTCTTCAGCTTTTGCTGTGATTTTTTGTAAAACTGGTACAGGTAAATTTGATACAAATTGTATATCTAATGATAAAAATTGTGCAACAAATTTTGGTTTGACCGTTGAATCTTGTCCAGTTTTATCACTCAATGGACCTCCACTTGTATTACTAGTCGTAGTGTTAGTTACAAGTGACGACGCGTTTTCATCATTTAGAGTTGTAGATGTATTTTTTGTTGTATCTGGATCCCTAAAAGGGAGATTTTCATTATTTTGATTATTACCAGACATTTCCACAATTTATTTTGATCTCGTCTACCGCCAATCCACCAGCACTATAATCTTTGGCTAATTAATTAATCAAAGTATTGGTTGAGTCTTTAAAACGATCCGAGTGTGAAAATGTTGATTATAATTTTATTATAAAAAAGTTGGGGTATTTGCTATAGATCGAAACTATAGAATTGTTGTGTTTTGTTGTAATAATAATAGTGGTGAAAAAAAAAAAAAAAAAAAAAAAAAGTAGCGGTGCGGTGGTGGTGTGGATTTTTTTTTTTTTCTTCTTTTCTTGATCCACAAATGATCTTGCGATGATTAACACTGCTTGAGTAGTTTTGTAGTGGTGCACAAAACCAGTTGGGAGAAACCAATTTTTTTCTTCAATTTATAGTTTGTTTTTTAACGCGCTTATTTTACTTTTTTTTTTTCGCTTGTTCCAGCCACGCGACTTTTTTTTCTACTTTGATCTATCGAGATGACTCGAGGAACCATAACTTGATGCAATTTGTCACCATATTAATCAATTAGCTTTATACAAACTGTATAGTGATAGCTATTACTTTCTCATCAGGGCATCAAAATTATTGGCCTATTAGCTGTTGATACTATGAACTGGATCTAAGATAGACTAGACGGATCAACTTTTTGTCTTGGCTATTAGTTATAGCCAGCTCTGATGGTGGTTTAACTAGCAAGTATGTGTTATTAATCTAATCTTCTCAATTGGGTTATTCTGGACTATTTTTGTAGCATTGTGTGTCCCGTCGTTTGTAGTAACTGGTAACTCTTAGTCTAATTATACCGGAGACACGTGGTTGGCTTATAATATTCGAATCAGATATACCCGCTTAAGTGTATTAAGTCAACGATCGAGTGCCGCACGCCCTGCGGCTGCATATCTCAATAGCTGCAGGCTAGCTAGCTCGATTGTATTACTGGCATATATATGTATACGCTGTACACAGTATTTTACTGCATGAAAAACATTTAATTTATATGGCTTTGGATTAAATATATAGTACTACGTAAGAAATTAAATAGAGGCAAGTTATAAATAGAGTGAAATCCTTAATTTAAGATTCTATCAGAAGTAAATCTAAATATTAAGAAGAAAAGTTTAAATTACCTAGGCTCAATTGTACTTTCTTGTGCGGTGCTACGTACATGAATCGAGCCTAGATATATGTATTTATTTTCATGAAGTATAGTAATGACCAAGATTTGCATGTCTGGGGAACAACGCTCACCATTGCATTAGAATTCCAACAAAGCTGAATGTATTTTTGTAAACTGTGTATGGAGTTTCTGAGCTCGAATAGAGCCTGGATCATTATACAAAGTATATTGGGGTTGGTTTGTGCTTAATGCGGGCCTTTATGATTATGTAAATAATCATCGTGCCATGAATCAAGCTTAAAGACTTTCAAAGTAGCATCAGAGAATTAATCATCAAATGTATACTATATATAGGCCTAAGTGGCACTACACTTAAGAATTAATTATCATTTCCTGCTACGTATAGATGTCCACGGTCGTGAAGCTTCTATGAACTTTATATATATATTAAAGGTCGATAAAAAAGTGCATTGTACGTTAATAATTGTATACACAATATAGAGCTAGCCCTTTGTTATCATATTTTCTATATATATAAATAATAGTAGATAGCTATGACTTTAGTGAATAGTTATTGAATCTAAATCCTTAATTATTTAATGAGCTGTAGAAAAATTTTGAAAATATATATATATATATATATATAAGAAATTTTATGTCAGACTAGAAGCTTAAATATAACCTTCTGATTGGAATTGAACTACCTATAGATATATATATGATGACTTTAAAATTACAAAGATAACCCAAGGTTGGCCGATCAAAAGTAAAACTTCTACTAATGAATAATAAGGGGCATTTAAATATATAGAATAAAAAATCATTAATCAATGGCAACTAAGTAATAGCCCTTATAGATATCTATTCAAAATGAGTTCTAGCTAAGAAATGTATTTCAGCAAACTCTTATAATATATAGATATATTAAGGATATTTTGGGATACCTGCCAATGTTTATAAGTCAAGACTTCTGGAACCATCTACAATGATCCAAAATATTGTATTAAAACAACTAAAGACTGAATAGGAAAGAAAATGTCTTGCTATAGTAATTAATGAATAAAATAATTTGGATTATAAATATATAAAAGATAAATAAATAATAACAATGCAACTAGTCTCTAAAGATTTATTCTAAGAAACATAATTCAAATCAGACAAATGCTGTTTTTCTTTAACAGATTCATCAACATTAGAAATAGAATTAGATAATTTAGAATCCAAAACTTGTAATTTTTGTACTGCTAAAGCCAAACTAATCATTTCATAACTTTTAGATCCATTCATAGCATTATATAAAATAGGTTTCAATAATTCCAATTCTTTATGACATAATTCATTAAACCCATTTTTATTTAATAATTCCATTAACTCCAACATTCTCAAAACTTGTGAAGCATCCAACCCATGTTTTAAATCAATTGGTAAAGATACTAGGATTTTATCAATTTTTTGGGTTGATAGAAATTTTAATAATTGAGTTGATGAAGAAGAATAAGAATGTAAAATAAATAAAAATTGAATAAATAATGTTGGTGTAGTATGAATATCTTTGGTAAAAACTAATGCTTTGTTGATAATTTTGGTTGATAAATCATAATCTTTTGATTGAATACTTGCAATCCATAATGGAATAAATAATTGTCCAATAACTAGATTTTTATCATTATTTTTAAAACTATTAATATTCCAATTATTTAATCGATTTATTAATAAATCTTTCCCATCTAAAGCAATTAAAGCTTTACCTAACCCAACAAATGCTCCTGAATCTAATTCTAAATTTTCCATAACATGAACCCACTCATTTTCAAATTCATCAACAATAATTTCTTTTGCCTTTTGCTTTTGACCCAATGAATAATATCTATTTGCTGCAATTAATCTAAAAATATGTCGTTGTACATTAGTCCATTTAACTAAATTACTACCAAAACTAACTGTTTGATATAATGGATCAATATTTTTAACATGCTTATTCTTTAAAATAGCTGATGCAATATTAAAACTTAATTTATCATGATAAAATAAAGTATTGAAAGTATCTAATAAGACTTGTTCATCATTACAATTTGTAACTGATTTTACCAAAATGTTATTACTTTTATTTAGAATTGGGTTTTCAATTGTTGAAGTTAAACTATTCAATCCAGTAAACAATCCTTCATAATGTCTTGTTACGGGTTTTGTGGTAGATTCTGATTTTGCTGATAATTTATCTCCAAATGCTCCTTTAATGATTGTTAATAAATTAGATTCTTCGCCTGGTGACATAACTGGTGGTGCATCGAATTGTTCTACCAGTTTTTGTAATCTAGCCCATGGTTTAGAAGTATTAGTTGTATGATGATTGGCAGTTTTTGCTAGCTGTTTAAGTGCCGTACTCTTTGGTATCTTTGTCATGGTTGTATAGTGAATTGTCGTATGATGTGATGTCCTGATTGATGATTAATTTTTTTTTGGTTTTGGGATTATTGGATCCCGTTTGTTCCTAAGGCTTGAGTATTTTATTCAGCAACAATATAATTTCTATTAGGCCATCGATCGGGTCCGACGGTATTAGGTCAGTGTAACTTTAAATGATACCGTGCACAT
>JAKTSB010000245.1:0-33630 GCA_030579975.1 Blastobotrys buckinghamii (nom. inval.)
CGCTTTTTTTTTTTTTTTTTTTTTTCTTCACCTTGTATATGTATACTCCCAACTCTAAAGGCATAAAGAAAATGGGTTCCAAATAAGAAAGGGAAAAAAAAAAATTTTATTTTCCAAAAAAAAGAAAGAACTAATCACCAAACCACCGTGTTATAATAATAAAATAATAATAATAATAATAATAATAATAATTGCAAGATGGGTATCACAGGGTTGACAAGAAAATTATCACCATACAAAGAACCAATTCGATTGGATAAATTGAAGAATTTACCAGTTTTAATTGATGGTCCAAGTTTAGCATATAGTTTATGTGGTAATCAACGAGTTGGACATTCATATGATTTACATCAAATTAATATTCGAAAATTTTTAAAACAATTAACTTCATTAACTAATAAAATTACAATTTATTTTGATGGAAGTTTACCAGAACATAAACGAGATCAACGATTAGAACGAAGTCAACAAGGGGTCAAAACCAATCATTGTCAAGCCACTTTTGCAGGACAAAATTTATTTGAAGTTGTTAGTGAAAAACAATTTAAAGGAAAATTAAGAATTGTTGTTGCGAATAGTGAAGCAGATACTGCAATTGCTAATGATATTGAAAAAAAATTCCAAATTGGTAAAACTTTTATTATGAGTGGTGATAGTGATTTTTTCACTTATAAATTTGAGAATCAAAATATTTATTTATTTTGGTTACATTTTTGTGATTTTAAAAAACAAGAATATTATCAAGCAAAAATTTTAGATTGTAAAAAAGAAATTGAAGATGATTTATTACAACAACCACCAAAAGAAGTTGAAATTGTTAATGAAAATCATGATGGTTTAATTATTTATAGATTATTATCATTATATAAAAGGACCAAAGATATTGAAATCTTTTTACCTGTTTTGAAAGAAATCCATAGTTATGAAAGTGCATGGGATTTGGGTAAAAAATTTAGAATGTTTGCTTATAATAGATTATTTAATGGTAAAATTAAAGAAGGTGAAGAAAGAGTTGAAAAAGTTTCTGAATTTTATAGAGATGGAGAAGATTATATTCAAAAAGATTTAAAAATTGAATCTAATGAAGAAATTGATTATCAAAGTTTATATGATAAAATTTCAACTGAAGAAGCATTAATTGAAACTATTATTAATGAAACTTTAATTAATGAACCAGCTAAAAGTTGTCCAAATTTAGTTCGAGAATATGTTAAATTAATGATGGAACCACCTCAACGATCTGGTAAAAGAATGGATTGGAGTATTGTACCAGATGAATATATTCAAATCCATTCTCAATTAAATGCTGTTATTTATAGTTTATTATTAGTTCAAGCAACTGGGTTAAGATTGGGTCATCGAATGTCAATTCGAATGATGAGTTATTTAAGATTATGTGCATTAGCTGGTGAAGAAGGTATTGAAACCCCTCCACCAAAAAAAGTTGAAGAACCAACTAAAGAAGCATTAGATGAAGAAAAACAAAGTCAAGAAAATAAAGATAATTCAAAGGAAGAATCAAAGGAAGAAGCAAAAGTTGAAGAAAAATTGGAAAAGTTGGATTTAGAAAAGTAGATTTGTCTTTTGTAAATTTTTTTGTAAAGGATATTTAAATTTTTTTTTTTTTTTTTTTTTTAATAGTTGTTATTATTTCAAAATAAGCCGCACAGATTGTCTTAAAAAAATTGTGAGTGTAAAAATTTAGAGGTGTTACAGAAAAATTTTTGGAACCTTGAATTATTTGATAAAATGAATGCACCGATATTTATCAAGTTTTAGAAAGGTCAACTCCGTAAGATTCATTAGATTATACTCAACAATACAACCAAAAGATATCAAAATGAGTGACGAAAACAATTTACCAATGTTTGAAGGGATGGATTCAAATCCTGGTGAATTTAACGAAGTATCAGACGCTACAGATACAGTTACAAGAACATTACCAAATAGAAGAAAATCACAAACTGAAGAAGATTTTCAACAACAAATGAAATTATATACTAAACCTTTAATTCAAACTGAGACTTGGTTAGATGAAATGGATTATTATAAATTAGATTCAAGTAAAAAATTTGATCGAAATATTTTTAGAAACGGATGTGAGAAGTACTATTATAATCGAAATTATAAAAAAGTTGTTGAATTATGTGAATTAGCCTTGAATACTTGGCCAGATTTGGGTGGGAAAGAGAGAAAAGAATATGAGAACTTTAAACAAGCTGCTGAAAATAAATTATAGTTTTTTTTTTTTTTCTATTCAAGTTGTTATATCCAAGGATAAGAAGATTCATGAAGGGATGAATATGTTCGGAAGTATATTTGGCATAGTGGATTTCTCGCAACCTCCCGAACCAATCAATAGCCCCTTCTTGTTACAAGTTTCTAAATGAATCTCAACTTATTTGCTTAATTACCGGTTCCCTTTATCATACACAAAATATGACCAGTCTAGTTGTTGACTTTTTCTGTACTAATAAATAATGCATCTGAATATCTCCAAACAGTTTTGATATCTACACAAAGTAGAAAACCATCCTATTTCTAAATATCAGAATTTTCTAGGTTAAAGAGTTGACTACTTTTTGTTGTAAACTCTTACTTCAATTCTACTAATTTGTCTCTTCTTCAATACACTATCATCATCATCACTATCATCTTCACCATCATCTTTAACAGAAACTTCATCCAAAACATTCAAAGTCCCCGTCAAAATATCAACTTTATACCCGTCCTTTTGAAATTTCAATCCAATACTTAAAACTTTCGAAATAGCTTTACCTGATCCAAAAATTGAAACATGATCTCTTTGACGTTCTTTTGATACTAATCTTAATAATTTTATTGTTTTTTTAACAGTAGAAATGAATGGAGATTTACATGAAATGTATAAATCTGCTTTATGACCAGAAGGTCTTGGTGCTGGTCGTTTGGTTATTAATTTCTCCGTCATCTTTTTAGTTCGTTAGTTCCTTTTATTATTGTTAGATGAATTCCAAAAAAGTGAAAAATTCTTGTGTGTGGGTAGCACTTGAAAGGTGGTCAGCCGCACGCACTGCAAAATTATGGGAAATTTAATCCCATTAAAAAGACACACACTCCCAAATAATAATTACTTGTCGGGGCGTAAATTTAATACTCACTTTAACCATTAAACTAATAAGACACAACACAATATACTATAATGAGCGATAAAAAAGAAGAGGTATTACCGCAATGGTATTATGACCTAACAGATACATCAAAGAGACTGTAAGTACTCATAAAGCAAAAAAATATATATATATAAAAAAGAAAAAGAAAAAGAAGAAAGCTAATTCAGCATAGACCTATTGCATTAAAAGATGCCAAAAACCCAGCTGGGTTTTCATCAAATGATTCATCGTCATCATCATCATCAAAGAAAAACACAAAAACAGGACCATCAACACAATCAAGTAAAGCTGATATTGATAATTTAAAAGTTAAAAAAGCATGGGAAGTAGCATTAGCACCAGCTAAATCTTTACCAATGAATTTATTTATGAGTTATATGTCTGGTAATTCATTACAAATGGTTCCAATTATGATGACATCAATGATGTTTTTCATCAATCCTTTAAAACAAGTTTTTCAAGCAAATAAGAATTTTGAACCATTAATTACAAAGACTAATAGTAATGATATCTTTTTAACAAAAATCTTATTTATTTTATGCCAATTATTAGCTATTGGTGCTGGGGTTTGGAAATTGGGTCAAATGGGGTTATTACCTAATACTCAAAGTGATTGGTTAGCATGGGAAGTACCATCAAAAGTTAAAGAGCTCTCATTGTAACTACTACTACTACTACTAATAATAATAATATAATAAATATTTATTTGTTTTTTTCTACTCTTCTAGTTTATCTTTTGATTTTTTTGAAGTTTTGACTGTAACTTTATTCCCTTCTTCGTATAATCTTTCTAAATTCAATCTTTGTAAAGAATCAAATTCATCTACAACACTTATCCCAATCATAGTTTTAAAAACATCCACCAAAACCATCTTATCATAATTTTTCAAATCAACAGTATGCTGCTTTAATTCATCATTTTTTGTTACCAATTTGGCAACTTCTTTAATAATTTCATCTTTTTTTAATTCATTATGATTTCTTATAGATGTTTTGATAGCAAATTTTAACCCTTTTTCTTCTGCTTCCTTTGTATGAAAATGTCTTGAAATTATATTCTCCAATCTTTTAATCCCATCGACTGTTGCAGCAGCTGTTAATTGAATAGGTGTTAGTCGTTGAGCAAACCTTGCTAAAGGTACTTTACCTGCTAATGTATCTTTACAAATATTTAAAACAAATTTCTCACTATCAATAGGTTTTTTAAATCTTATAAAAAATAAACATTCACAATCTAAATCAATTCCTTGTAATGCATTGGTTTTTTTATTCTCATTCATTTCTTTTAATTCTTTTGCAATAGCATCATCTGCATCTTCAAAATCATCTTTAGGATTCTTCCCGTTTTCTTCATCATCGTCATCTTGGACTTTATTTAATTCATCTCCATACATTTCTTCAGCATATGCTTTAAAAACTTGAAGAGTTTGTTCTTTACAATATTTTTCCTTATTTCGAACACATGTAACATAACATCCACTCCACATATTTTCTACTCTTTGTTGAGAAGTATATCTTGCTTTTTTATAAGCATTTTTATCCTTATTATCTCCTTTTCTTTTCCCCATTTCCTAAGTTATTTAGTTTTTACTGTTTGAAAAAAAAAAAAAAATATTTGTGAAAAATTTCTATTATGTTATTATTAAAAATATATATAATTAATGCATCAGATTGCGCACCCCCCATTATTTTTTAAGTGCATCAAATACCTATAAACAAGATACTCTTTTTTTTTTTTTTGAACTATTTATTCTTCTTTTGAACCAAAGATTCTCTTTCTGATCGATGTAAAGCAATATCAGATGGTCTATAATCCATAAAGAAATGTTTCAAAACCAATTCAATACCCCATGAAACACCCAAATCAAACAACATTGCACAAGTTAATTGGAATTTGAATGAATCAGTCATTGAAACTAATTTCAATTGTTCATTTAATTCTGGTACAAATTCAGTTGCACCTGAAATTGCCAATGCACCAACTCCTAATAAACCATAATACATACCCTTATTTTCTCGAATAGATTCTCTAAAAGGTCTACCTTGATAATTGACTGCAAAAGTTGAAACTTGTTGTGCTAATTGTAATAAATAAATAGCAGTATTCAACAATGATGGTTTAAATTCAGCTTCCAAATCAATATTTGATTCTCTTGGTTCATTTTCATAAACTTTATTAGTAACATAAATTAAAGTTGCAATATGAACAGCAAATTGACCTAAAATTGATCCCATAATATAAATATTAAAAATACCTGGTTGTGGTCGTTGTTTTGATAAATTTTCAATTGCCTTTGATCTAGAAACTGATAAGAAACAAACTGACATTAACATACCACTAATAGTAGCTTGTCGATCACCAAATTTGATACCAGCTAAATACAAAACAGATAAAGAATATGCACTAATTAAACAATTCAAGGCCAAGATTTTATACATTTGAATTGTTGCAACTAATGTACATCTACCTTGTCGAATAATATGAGTAATTGCATTAACATTTGCCAATTTTGATGTGAAAGGAGCTGCAACAGATGCATCACCCAATTTTAAAGTAGGTGCTTCACCTTCTTCAGCTTGTTGAGATTCTAACATTGAGGTTAATTGATCAGCTAAACTTGCTGCCTTTTGTTGTGCTTGATTTTGATTATTATTATTATTACTTTGTTGAACTGGAGCATTTTGAGCAGCCAAGATTTGCATCTTTTGAGATTCATCAATAGTACCACCATGTTGTTCAATAGCTTTAATATAATTTGGATTAGAAGGACCTGGAGGATATAAATGAGCAATGGCCAATGGGACAGGTGGGGTAGCAGCATTTGGATTCCATCGTTTCATTAAATCAACTTGTTTTTCATACATATTTTTCATTGCATTAATTCGATTAGTTTCAGCAATTTTTTTCATACCTTTTTCTGTACCATTTAATAATGCAACACCAACATGTGCTTGTTTCAATGCACCAACATCATTAGTACCATCACCACACATTAAAGTCATATAACCAGCTTCTTTTAATTTATTTAAAATCCATTCTTTTTGTGATGGTGAAACTCTCGCATAAACCCATGAATGTCTCAACAAATCAACAATATTTTCATGATCAATTAATTTTGATAATGCATGACCAGTAATACATAAATCATATTGTTCATATAATTCAATATCCAATGGCTTATTAATATCAACAGGAATATTAACTGTTTCATCAACTGATTGCCAAACCAAATCTTCAACACCTTCTTCTGGATAATCCAATATTAAAACATCTTGATCAACAATAGTACATTCTTTAGCAACATGACAAGCAGTTAAAGGATTATCACCAGTAATCATAACAACACGGTGAGATGAATTATTTAACATTTTAACACTTTCAACAGCATCAGGTTTCAATGGACAACTAAATACCAAAAATCCAGCAAATTCCAAATCTTTTTCAACATTATCTCGTTTCAAATCAGTAATTTCATTTTCACTCATTTTATCTTTCAAATATTTATATCCAAACGCCAAAACTCTAGACCCTGCTTGTGCAAAACTTTTGTAAGTTTCTTCATATTGATCTGGTACATTAACTAACATTTTTTTAATAGTTTCTGGTGCACCCTTAACAGCAACTAAAGTTTTATTACCAACATGAGCAACAGAACTTGATCTTTTCAAAGCACTACTAAATTGAAATCTTCTCATAATTTTCAATTTTTTAGAACCATCTTTTGATCGAACTTTATCATTTTTTTCAACAACCCAATTAATACCTTTTAAAGTAGTTTGTTCCATTGGATCACCAACAACTTCACCATCATCTAACAAAACCAACGCATGAGCAGCAGCTAAAACCAAAGTAGATTGTTCTGGAATTTCATCAATATTTGTCAATTCACTAATATTATCTTCCTTCAATCCAGCAACACCTTCAACAAGTAAATCTTCACTTGTTAAAGTACCAGTTTTATCAAAACAACAAATATCAACTCTACCAGCAAATGGGATTCTAAAAGGTTCAGTACAATAAATATAATACTTGGCCAAAGCAGCTAATGAAGTATTAACAGCCATAGTCAATTCCATTGGTAATTCAGGTGGGACAACACTTGTGATAATTAAAATACAATCTAATAATAATTTGGATCGTTTTCTATCAATTTTAACACCTTCAGTCCAAACATACCATGAAGCAGCAATAGCAAAAATCAATAAAAACAAAATAAAGAAATATGCTTCTTTATTACCAGCACCAACTCTTTCAGTTGAAAAAATCATAGTTCTAACCAAACTACCTTGAGAAGTTTCAAATCCAGTTTTAGATACAACAGCCAATACACCATTATCTGGTGGGGTTGCAACATGAGGATTAGTTAAATCACCAACTTGTAAAACTTTAGTACCACCATATAAAACACTATTTTTATCCAATCCATCCAAACTTAATGTATCATTTTCTGGTCTTAATTGAATACTTTCTTTTAATAAAGGAGTGGATTCACCAGATAACATTGCTTCATTCATAATAGCAGTACCATTAACTAATAATAAATCACATGGTAAACCAGAATCTTCTTTTGATCGAACAACTGATACCAAATCACCTGGTAATAAACCATCAGTTTGAATTAATTCCCAACAATTTGATCTATAAACATAAATATCATAAGGTTGAATACCCATACCTCTAAATTCACTCATTGTTCTTTGACGTTGCCAAACAACAGTAGATTCAAATGCAACCAACATAAATAATGTAAATAATGAATAATACCATAATTCATCCATAAACCATAAAGCAACACAAAACATTTGAAAAACAAAGAATGGAGCAACAGCATGTTCTTTGAACAATTCACCAAAAGTTGGAACAGGAATATCAAATTTATTTGGACCATATTGACGAACTAATCTATCAACATCATTAGAATCAATACCTTTAGATTTTTGAAAATGTTTAATTAAACATTCATTATCAATTTCAAATTCTGGTGGATAAAAAGATTCACCATCATAAATAAATCTTCTCTTTTGAAACAAAAAAGAGATTTCTTCATGATCATCTTCGTTAATGAAACTAATTGGAACAATTTCTGGACTACCATTATTAGCAGCTGGGATTAATCGGATTAATTCAGCTTCATGAATTGATTTAGCTGATTGTGTAGTAAATAATCTTTTAATTTCAACATTCCAAAATGGCATTAACCAAAATAACATTTGAAAAGATGCAATACCTCCTAAATAAACATATGTCCATTCAGATCCTTGTAAATATTCATCATATTTCATAAAATAAATATAACCAAATAATGGATATAAAAAGAAAAATGGCCAAACATATGGCCTTAAAATAGTCGGTAGGGGATTGTGGAGCGTAGCCTCCGCAATCATTGGATTGGGTACCAATGACCTATTTTTGTTAGTTCCTTGTTTATTTGAATAATACTTACATGATTGTGTGGTTGATATAGTAATGGGTTGGAGTACAAAAGATGAAATAATTATTCAGTGTTTTGTGTCGTTTAACTTTTCTGGGAAGAAAGAAATGGAACACTGAAATTTACAGCTTTTTTTTTTTTTTTTTTTTGCAAGCGTGGCGTTAAGCAGTTTTAGCGTGGCTCATTGAAATAATAATAGTGCCTGAAAAAAAACACAAAAAAACTATAGTGACCCTCCGATCTACACTTTGTAAGCTTTTAAGACATTCGAGCAAAATCATTACATCCATTGTAAACAAGTTTTGGTCTCTTTATATGAAAGCAATAGATAAGTAATGAAAGAGAGGTTTTTATTAACAAATCTGACAAAAACCCCGTACAAAAATGCATTTCACTATTCATCATTTAGAATGGGAGTAATCCATAATCAATTTATAACTCAATTGAATCAAATTTATGATATTACACCATTAATTCAACCCCATGAAAGGTTAGAATTTTATGATGCTTGTAAAGATTGGACAATTGGGTTAAATAATCATCATTGTAATGAAGAATTGTATTTGTTCCCAGCTATTGATAAAACAGTTGGAAGAGATATAATGCAAGTCAATGTTGATCAGCATAAATCTTTTATGGATGGAGTGCTTAGTATGCAGAATTTTGTTGGAGATAAAGATAATGACCCTAGTAAATTACGTGACGTGATTGATGGATTTGGTGTTCATTTTTCAAAGCATATGGATGATGAATTGGTGACGTTGTTAGGGTTAGAAGGGTTGATTGGTGAGAATGAAATGCAACAAATTTGGAATAATTTCACTAAAAGAAAAAAATAATGGAAGAAGTGGATCATGTAACTTGATTATTACAAATTTGCATGTGCTTAAAAAAATAATAATGGTTTCAGACTACTATAATATATCTGAAGGTTTAACTGTAAGATTAGTGAGACGATCTCTTCGTTTTTGTGTAAGGTAGTTCATCTATAATTTCTGGTGATCAGCTATATTGATAAGTTGAGCCGCATAGAGGTACTGAGGCATCGATCGATCATTACATGTCCATCGCGGATGTACGAATATGATATCTGCAACACAACTGTACGTCAGATAACAGTACTATCATCGACCTAGATATATTAACATAAATATCTTATTAATAAGATTCTCTATTGGATCACGTTTATACCAGGTATAACTAACTGATATGCAAGATGCGCCAGCTGTCATTTACATTTATGGATTTATGTTTGATGTATACACTGCTACATGTATATAAAATTGTAGTCCAATGGGCTACAATAAATTGGATAAAAACGGGTGCGATTTAAGTAGATACCGATTTAAATATACATGTATGTATGCATGCATGCTTATTTATACAGTTCTAATTAGTTAGAAATAATATATATCTTAGGGTCTCTGGAAAGTTGGATGTCATGTTTTAAAAACTTACAGTATACATCTTGAATGGATCCGGGCTAGCTGGCTTATTCAATTGGCCCATCAACTCGAGACCATATATGGTAAGTTCGATCGCACGATAGTATAGAATTGCAATACATGTACTTAGAACTTATAAATCTGTCGAGAGAATTTTGTGAATTATAATAGTTTCATTATATACACATTTATATAAATTCACAACGAGGCGTTCCATTTCAAGCTTTATGCTATAGAAATAAGAACACAAATATATAAACTAGCTGATTGATCCATTGTTATATAGTGATAGCTTTGGTTATATTGACAAAGACTAATTAAAAGAAACACTTCATGTACAAGGTTGCGTTAATTATTCAAAAAAACTCAAGATCTCTACAACTAAAATTCTAAGCCCAGGTGTATTTAAAAAAAAAACAGTGCATTAAAAATTGTCATTATAAAATCAAAACATTAAATAAAAAAGTACATAAAAGTATTAGAATTTTTTTTAAATCTTAAAAATATTATCTTTATCCAAGAAAATACTACCATCATCATTCAATTTATTAACAGCAGCTCTGGCTTCACTCAAACTAAATTGATCTTCACTAGCCATTTCTTTATTAAGTCGTTCTAATAATTCTTGAACAGTAAAGCTTGAATCCATTTCACCCATTAATCTACCAAAAGTTTGTTTAAAAGTAACTAATCTACTATTACTAATAGTAGGTTCTTCATTTTCTAAATTAGATTCTTGCAAAGTATCTTGACTATCTAATTGAGAATCCCAACTGTCTTGAGTAAAATCTGGTTGTGGTATTGATGAACTTGGTGGTTGACTTGATCTTAATTGACTTGATCTTGGTTTAACTGGTGATGTTGAAGCAGATCTTACGTTACTTGCAGCTTGGGCAGCTTGTGCTGCTAAACTTCTTTGACGTTCAGTAACTGGTCGATTTCTAAAATCAACTTCATTATCTTCTTCTTGTTCATCTTCTGATCCACTCAATTCCCAATCTTCAATATCAGTATCACTCTCATCATTCATTTTAACATCACCATTACTTTCTTTTGTTCTTTGTTTTTTATTGGTATTTTTCTTATTTTTAGATTCTGCAGTACCATCTTCTCTAAACATTGCAAAATTCAACAATTTAACAGCTTCTTTAGCATCGTTAGTTGTAACAGTTTTACCTAATCTTGCTTTTGCATGTGCAGTTGCTAAACGAATCATAGTTTCTAAGGTACGAGCAGTAACTGGTGATACAGGTTTTTTGGTACCAGTTTCACAACTCTTTTGTCTTAATGCAGTATATTCTTTAACAATATAATCAGCTGCACCTTTTGTTAAATCAGGTCTAATTCTTGATTTTGCATATTGAATATATTTTCTAATAAAAGGAATTGTCAAAACTTCCAATTTTTCTTTTGATCTTCTTGATCTATTTGCTGCAACTAACCCAGCATGTAAAACTTGATCAACTTTTTGAAAAACTTGATCTGTTTTTTCAATCGATTCATTTTCTTGATCATCTCCAACTGATAAACTTTGTGATTGATTTTCTCTAATTGGTTGACCTTCTTCTAAACCAGGTAATAAATATCTATGCATTCTTAAAACATGATCTGAAATTGTTCGATCTCTTTCATCATTAACATCATCTGTAACAGTAAATAATAAATCAAAACGTGATAATAAAGAATCTGGTAATGCAATATTTTGATGAGGATCTTTGTGAATATCATATCTACCATAAATTGGATTAGCAGCTGCAATAACACTACATCTTGCATTTAAAGTAGTATGAATCCCTGCTTTTGCAATTGTAACAGTTTGTTGTTCCATAACTTCATGAATCGCAACTCTATCAACATCACTCATCTTATCAAATTCATCAATACAAACAACACCTCTATCAGCTAAAACCATTGCCCCTGCTTCTAATCTTCTTTCACCAGTTTCACTATCATGTGTAACTGCTGCTGTTAAACCAACACCTGAGGAACCTCTACCAGTAGTTGCAATTGCTAAACTTGCAGTATTTAAAACAAATCTTAACATTTGTGATTTTGCAGTAGATGGATCACCAACCATTAAAATATTAATATCACCTCTAATATGTGTACCATTTTCTAAATTTTTTTCTAACCCACCTAATAACATTAATAAAACTGCTTTTTTAATATGATCATGACCATAAATACTTGGTGCTAATGATCCTGATAATAAATCAACAACATTTTTTTTTTGAGAAATTTTATTAATATTTCTAATATCACCATCTGTAATAATAGTTTGTGATAATGATCCATTTGCTTTAGTTGATAATGGTACTAAATAATTTGCAATTAATAAAGATCTAAAAGTAGAACTCTCTGATCCAACATTACCTAATGATCTATAAATACCAACAATTTGTACTCTATCACCAGGTTTAGCTCTATCAACTAAATCATCATCTAATACAACATCAACACTTCTTGGTAATTGACCTGCAGGTGCTTTTTCGGGCATTTCTTGAATTGATATAGTTTGATGATCTCTATAAGTTGAATAACCATATTCTGTTGTGATTGGGTTTCCCTCAGGATCTGCTGTTGGATATGTTGATGGAGTTGGAATTGGATTAAAACTTGTTGTTTGATCTTGATATTCTCTACTATGAAAAACACCGGTAGTTTCACAATAATGAACAGATCTTACCATTTTTGGTCGAACTAATGAACATCTTGTAACAATCCCCTCAATTGATACTAGTTTACCTAGATGATGCGCTGCAATGGTTCTTGGATTGACTGAATGGTTCCCAAATGCACCTTTAAATGATACATAAAATGTTGCATTTGGATCAATATATTGATCATCTCTTTGAAAAACTAATGATGCAGCTTTTAATGCCATATCAGCTGCTGGTAATACTTCACCTGGTCGATTTAAACATTTTTTCCATAAATCTCTGTCAAATTCTCTTAAATGGTCTAAACTTACTACTAATCGTGTTTTATTTTGGTTAAGCATTTTACTAATTTCTTCTTTATAATTGAATTCATCATCAGTCCGTGAGAATAATTCTTCGAATTTGATTCGATAATCTTGCTGAATTGCATCTGGCAATTGTTCAGTCTGTTCTGCCATTTTTTTATATTTAATTGATTGTTGATGTGGTGAGTGAATGTTACCAGAAAAAAAAAAAACGCGTCCAAAAAATTGAAATTGAAAAAAAAAAGTTAGAGTTTATGGGAAGAGTGTAGATTAATTTATTGGGTGATAAAGTTAGTAATGCTTAAGAGGACAATTAAAGCGACGCGTCGGGTTCTCGTTAATTGAAAATTATTTAACAAAGCGTTAACAATTGTGGTGGCTCCGATCCGATGTTGCGGTATATAAGCGCTGTATCATTGAAACGCGTTTTTATTACCCTCCATAGATGATGCGACAGTTCGATAGCTTGAATGCTCAATATAGATGATAAGGTTTGATAAGTTGAAGTAACCTTGACTTATTCGTAAGATAATAAGCCGAACCGTTGGTGATCGATGCCATATCACCCTGGTCATTATATCTTATCTTATCGTATCCTAAGATTAAAATTGTTAATGGTGGCATATATATAGGCCCACATTTATAAACATCTCCTGTTCGACATGTGCACATATGGTAATTCGTGCGTGAGAGCTAAAGTCCACAATAGATCCGGATATATGTTTGAATCATCGAATAATTGACAGTCAATTAGTTTTGTAAGTTAATTATGCTTTGACTACAATTCTTGTTTTCTCGAGTTTCGAATTAGCTAGAAGTCACACTATTATAGAAATTTATTGCATGCAGCCACAGCTACCATTGTGATCCAAGTGCATATATATATATATATATATACAGAACTATATTTAATCAACTATATATCCGGATGCATATGTATTGCTGTCTTCAATCTATAGTAGGAAGTTCATTCACTTGACAGCTACTATGCATGGTGATTAAACTACTAATGTATGTAGTGAAGCATGCACATATGTTCAGTAATTATAGTACATACATATATATATATATATGCGTGTGCAAATAATTAGATTTTATTATCAATCTCATTGATTTCCTTCAATACACTAATATTCGAAATTAGTATCAAAATCCAAATAAATTTTCAAATTATCATATATAATATGAGAGCTCAATAAGTCTCTACAAGATATAATTAATCAATAATCTATAATTAATGTAGATATCAAGATATATGTTAGTACATTATAAAATCTAAACTCTAGCAATAAAACTGCCAGGTTTAGCAGTATATATACTTGACAAATAGGATTCTTGGCTTTAGCTTAATGTGATATATTGAAGGTGTTATCTGGAAATAATTAATATATGAATATATATATATATATATATATTTGATATATTGTTTTATTACTGGGTTTTATGATGGCGATACTTATATATTATAAATAATGTAAATTGATGAATATAAATATAGGACCAGTTGTTCTATATATTATTTTTATAATGTTTTTAATATATAATATTTTATATTCACTAAACTAACTACTAAATCAAGTATGCTACAATTGATACACGGAATTTGTTAAAGTTATTAGAAATTTAAGCTTTGGTAATAACTAATTTGTTTGGAACTCTTTGGGGTAGATTGCCCAAATATCCCATCTAAAAAAGCTAACGATTCTCTCTTTTTTTTTTTGAGCATTCCTTTGAATTGAGATCACATTCAAATTAGTCCAATTAACAATGCCAGTTATCATATTGGGGAACCCCAAAATACTTCCAATTAACAATGCCGGTTATCATATTGGGGAACCCAAAAATACTTGTAAGTTTATATACAACATTTAGCAATAGCTAAATGCAAGCCTATTAAGATTTGCAATTAATTGATTAATATAAGGTATATAGTGCAGTATTCTCCATTGCAAGTAGCTAAAGAATATAGTTTCATAGTTATAGCATACGATAGCTAGAGCAGTCAAGGTTGTCTATATCTTTAGCTATATGAACCATATATAACTTTCACTATCGCATACGTACTATCCTGTATACGTGATTTTTTTTTATAAGTATACTTATAAAGTAGCCTGTACTGACACGTAGAGCTATGCTTGCACATACTGCAGTATACATACTATATTATGTAACTAGGTTGCACTTTATAAATTATTTATCTATTCTCTATCCTGATCTATAATAGTCTTACTATATATCATCATATTTGTGAACTAGCCCAATAAAATCTAAGACGCCCGCCGCAAAGTAAGGGGCTTAAATAGTTGAAGCCTAAAAGTCGCTTCCCAAATTTGTGATCACGCTTGCTCCACTCCACACCACAATTTTATATATCTCACTACCCACCTTAATACTTTACTAGTACATACCACATTTTGTCAGCTTTTTTTTTTTTTACTAGATCAAAATATTGTTCACTAATTTCGCACTAAAACAACACAATAACACAATGCCATTTTGGCGAGAAAGAGTCGACTATACCACCACTGATGCAACAGAAATTGTGTCTCAATCATTATCACGATTAAGCATTTTAGCTGGAGACGAAATTTACTTAACATTGAGTAAAAAATCAGTGGTCACTAAAACTCAAGCTCAAAAAGAACTAGATGAAATTTTAAATGGCAAAGATGGTAAAACTAGTGTTGGATTGATTAGTTCTCAATTAGATTTACCTAATAATATTATTAAAAATTTGATTAGTCAAACGGACTGTAAAGATTTTTATTTTAATGGAGATAATATTTTAACTAAGAAAGAAATTACCAGAATAAAAGACGGGTTGAAAAAGAAAGTTGAAAAGAAAGGATATATTGATACTTTGAGTGCATGTAATGAATTAAAAATTGATATGAAAACGTTAGTTTGGGTGTTAAATAAGTTGAAAAATGAATCAGATTTAGTATTGGATGATAATTTGATTATTTCTGAAAAAGTTTTGCAGTTTTATGAAGATGGGTTTGTTAATAAACTAAATGAGTATGAATCACCGATATTATTACAAGACATTGAAGTTGATATTCCTTCGGCATTAATTAAGAAATACAAAGACAAAAATTGGATCAAAAGTAATGAAAATATTAAAGGTACTGTTGATAAAGGATTATTCATACCTAAAAGTTATGCTATTAATGAACAAACTGCATTGGTAAAGACACTTAAAGATACTGGATACGTTGAATTGAAAACTAAAGATCAACAAAAGCTTTTTGAAAACGAAAATGTCGAGTTTATTAATGGATATGCTGTTTCAAAAACTTTTATCAGTGATTTAGTTGATATTGCTTTACAAAAAATTAATGATCAAGGTTATACTTTTAATAATTTCCAACAATTTAATGATTATATTGTGAAAAAACTCCCATTTAAAACAAAGTCAAATGATGGATATATAATTTCAAAAAATTTTATTGATACTTTTGGTAAAAACAGACGAGATGAATTGTTGGGAAATGTTATATCCGATTCCAAAACATTATTTTCAACAAAGAGAAACGAAATATTAGATCAATTGAATGATCAAGCATTGAAAAGGTTCGTTGATATAAATGGTATGACCGAAAATCGAGTAATTAATTATGATGATCTGAAAACACCGAAAAATATTATAAAGTTTATTCTCAATAGACATGCTAAATCAATTGTCAGTAATTATAATCAATCATTGTTGATTGAATTACGACAATTGGCTGATACATATCAACAAGAGATGACTGCGAAAATTAAAGTATATGCATTAGGTGTTGAATCAATAGAAGACCCAAAATTAAGCAATAAGCTGTTTCTAGAACTGGCTATATACGCATCTGATCATTTAAATCTTCATAGTAGTTCGATTACATCAATTGAAGATTTAAATACTCAATTAGATAAAAATTTCAATTATAATAGTGATTTAATCAAAACTAAAGATGAATTAATGGAGAAACTGGAACAACAAATTTCAAAAACTAGTGATGAAGATACTGCTTTGGTACTTCATCTAACTGTGTTACTAGCTCATGGTAGATCTTTAAAAACTGAAGGACTATTAAGAGCTAGTGGGAAACATGTACCTAAATTATTGAGGATTTTGGCTAATAATGAACCAACAACTTTTGGAGATTATGTTAGGTTGAAAGAAGCAATTCAAACTGCAAATAAAGATATGCAAAAGAAACTGGTACAAAAAGTTAAACAACATGCATTGCAACCTCAAGGATATTCTTAATTTATTTTAAGCTAGTTTAGTTGTTTAGATCTTGCAACCATGATGCTTTTGATGTTTAAAAATTCAGACTTGTTAAATTAAGACTGTTAATTCGTTAAAAGTTGTTCGCGATATGCATGCTGTATATATATATATATATGAAGGACAGAATTTTGTTGTCAGATACACATGTAAATACTGTGCTATACGATTCTGCATACCAACTCGATTGCTTTATCAATAAAACCTGACTCGATTGAATCTAAATAGTGCTAGCTTATGCAAAGTATTGCACTAGTTTGTACAAGGTATGAGCACACGTTTCACGCTTTAAATTATTTGGACAACCTAGAATGCTGTGAGAATACAATTCATAAATCTCATTCTTGTTATTGAAATTATACGAATATAGATTCGAATGGCATATAGACAATTAATTAAGCCGGTACATTCTTAGCAACAAGCGGTTTTTGAATACCCTGCAGTCACAAATGACTATATACAGGATCAGATCCAAGATTAAGTATGAATATTCGAACATAACAACCATATATATAAGAGCATTGATAAATTTAAGACTAGCTAAGATGAGAAACTTTAAATCAAAGACCGGTTTTTGTTTATTATAATATACTTTTTGAATCTAAAAAAATAATTTTAATGCCAGATTAATTATACTTATCCCATCTGCGGGATTTGAATAGTTTCTGATCTATAGCGGGTTTGTGTCAACTTACCCATAGTCTGGAAATCTTAATATATTGAAAACTAAAAGTTCCTCGACTTTCATGATTGCAATTGAAATCAAAACTATGGATGGGTATATATATCCAAGTCAAGACAGAAGGCTTCGCATACTGACCTCAGTTGTTTATGAATATTGTAGCTGAATACCAGTATCCATTTGAACTATAACTGTAGCCATACCGTATCATGCTTGGTTGCAAGCATCATAAATCGGCACGCTTTGTACAATTGTACACTTTAATTAAGCGTTGTGACACCACTGGCTGAAACTCCCAACGGTCGGTTATTTTAAACGACCCCCCACACAATTACTATTTATTTGAAATTCAAATTGATAAATTAAAACCCCAAACGTTTTGTCCATTATTCTAGCCAGTATACTACACTATCAGCACTTTAAGTTTGTATCTCTAAAGCCATTAGACACTTTGCGTTGTATATACCTAAAGTATACCCTACGACAAAAAAGGTTGTAAATAACTCAATTGAGTTAATCTTACAACACAATTCTGGTGGCACCAGACAGTACAAGATATGGCCATGGTACAGATGTGGCAAAACGAGTAAAGGACGCGCGATCGATAATGTCAGTCATTTACTACATGTGGCCACGGGAACTTTAAAATTGTGTTCTGTTGGTGATCTATACGATAGAGTCGCAATAATGACAAGAAAAGACGCGTACAGCATGTCCATGGCATAGCTAAATATTAAGCGAGGATTTAATCACGAGTGCTCGTGAAAAGATTGAGAGTTTTTATTAGAATATGTAATACGAGGGTTTAGGAACTGAGAAGATTATATAGGCTTTTGAATGTTGAAAGTTTACATTTGCTAGAATTCGATCATGAAGAATCATTTATAAACTGTGGCAATTTTGAGTAGAATAAAAGCTTAATGATAGCATGCAGATACTCTAGTCTACTTTGATTTACACATGATCAATGTGTCATAACTTGACCTAATCAAATCTCTAAATCATGATGGTATTCGATTTTAATTATAAACTTGTTATAGACTAATGTTCCAAATTTAACGCCTCAGTAATTCATTGTAAAACTTTCAAGCTCTCAAGCAGCATGACATGATAATTAATTCACTGTGAAAAGAGCCGCAATTTTTATATATATATAATTTAAACGATAAACAGCAGTCATCGTATATCAAAGATAAAGCTATAGCTCTGTAATTCAACAATTTGATACCCTGAGGCTAGTCTAGTGTAAAAATTATTATGGGATCGTGGCTAGTGCCATTTTTTTAAATTTTTTTCTGTACCCGGTTCCATATTATAATGATTCTGATAAGTTTGACTATCCATGTATGGATGGCTAAGATGGTACGAATGCATAATAATCTAAAAGCCGTCGTAAAAACTAAATACGTCTGAATCCATCGAAATTCAATCAAATATTGGTACCTAAGATTATCAGGTAATAGCAACTTAAACGGCTTTTTATATACCATATGGAGTTTTTAAGCAGTCTATAAATTCAAATGTAATAATAAGAAATGATCCATAACAAACTGCAGATATGATGAGTGAACATCAGATGAGAGAAATTTGAAGATCACTTGAACCTGCATAAACTAACAAACAATTGTATACACATCTGATATAGCCCTTCTAATTTAAAATTCGCAAATTAAAGGCTATCAGGACCAAAATTTAAGAGTGGACACGAAATCTCTAAAGAAATGAATCATCCATCATCCATCGATCGAAGATCCCGAATCTCAACGTTTTGGTGTCAGAGAAAATTGTGATCTTGGGATATATCCATTTTTGGAGTACTGCAATACGGAGCTAGCTTTTTATACCAATGGACAATAATCCTTACCATATTTGATACCCTAAGATATATAGTCACTATAGATATATAGGATATACACTGAATTGAAAAGTTGGCATTGGTACATTCATATTATAATGTGGAGTGCGGGAAATATAAATTTATGTGGGTCATAATTGTTGCAATATATCCAGTGTTGGTAATTGAACGTAGCTATATATAGTTAATACTGATCCATTGTGGGAGAATACATTCAAAGAACAGATATCAAGAATGGCATTCTCAGAATATCACCAAAGCATACAATAAGAGTAAAAATTAGCCAATCAGAACACTTGAACTGGTTTGAAAAGTACTCGTTAAAAGTGCAACTGAGATTGAAATAAAAAATTTATTCTAATGGTAGAATACAAACAATGATCAAAGCCCTGATTAGATTTAATAAAAACCCCAAGGTTCTAGTTCTAGCGTGGGTGCAATTTGTGGATACCAAAAAAAAAAGTTTTCTCTTTTAGAATTTTGATCAAAATTACACAAAAAAAAAAAGATCAAAATTGTTTGTTTGTGTTTTTGTGATCTTGATTTTTTGGAGATTTTGATCCACTCAAGCGCGCGTTAAAAAAGGATCAAAACCTCCCAACGTGTAAAGTTGCGTAATTTTGATCAAAATGATTTTTTCTTGATCAAAAATACAAAAATTATACAAATTTTGATCAAAAAAGTGGAATTTTTTAGTTGGGAGATTTTATTCTATTCCTGATCTGATCGCGCACGCAAATCCTGAGCCAAAAACGCAGCCGGTCCCCGCTTTTATCAAAATTCATCAATTTTTTGATCAAAAAAATAGAGTTTGAGTAGAATTTCGATCAGCTGTTTTATTCTGACTTGTTCAAGCCGTTATCATCATCGCATAATACTGAAACAACTTGTTCATTTCTTTACCATAGGGTCCTACGCTGTAAATCAGCCACTTTTTATAGAATATTGCACGTACGGAAATGCCCCCATGGCAAACAAAATCATAATTTCGTACAATTTTTTTTTAGATCATCAAACACGTTTGATCAAAACTTGAGAAATTTCCTGATACCATCTTAATTAAGTTGCACTGGGTTCCAGGAATCCCGCGGCCATGGTAAACTTGTGACGATCCATCCATGAACAAGACAATTTTAAAGAAATCTGAGAAATAAGCATGCACCAGAGACGTGACACGCGCGGCTTAGTGCCACAATGTTTACCCCTTCAAGCATGGGCAAGTGAACGAACCGCACACCCCCAATATTGCAATCCATGTTTTATTTTTCTGTACATTAGTACAATACCAAAATAAAATAGAAACCCAAAAACTCAGAAAAATGTCAGCCCCTCAATTTTTTTATTTTTTTTTTTTACTTCTAATATAAAATCTTTTTTTCCCAGTTTTTTTTTTTTTTTTATTCTTATATTCTTTCTTTTCCCAATATATTTTTATTCTTTTTCATTATCACTTTTATTTATTATAATCGATTCTAATTTATTAAACACACAATAAACAACAATGCCTCCAAAAAAAGATTCAACCGCTGCTGCAACTAAGAAAGCTCCATCTCATCCTCCATACAAAGGTATGTTTTAGTTAAAAAAAATGAAAGAACTAACAATTTTTTTTAGATATGATCAAAGATGCTATTTTACAATTAAAGGAACGAAATGGTTCATCAAGACAAGCATTGAAAAAATTCGTCAAATCAAATTATAACATTACATCTAATAACTTTGATAGTTTGTTCAATCAAGCTTTAAGAAAAGGTGTTGCTAATGAAGAATTTGTTCAACCAAAAGGTGCTTCTGGTCCTGTTAAATTGAAAAAGAAGGAAAAGAAACCTGTTGAAAAGAAGGAAACTAAATCAGCTGAAAAGAAAGCTCCAGCTAAGAAAGCAACTACTACCAAAAAAACTGCCACTAAAGCAACTGCTGGTAAGAAAGATGCTGCTAAAGCTACTACCACCAAAAAGGCTGCCGCTAAACCAGCTGCCAAACCAGCTGCTAAAAAGGCAACTACCACAAAAGCTGCTGCCAAACCAGCTGCAAAGAAAGCAACTGCCACAAAGGCCAATACTACTGGAGCTAAAGTTACCAAAGCCAAACCTGCTGCAAAAGCTGCAAAGGCTTAAAAATTCTTTCTCTCTATTCTAATTTATTAATGTATTTATATTTATAGTTATGGTTTTTCGGGTTTTTTTATTATTTATCACATTTATTTTTCTTACACTATTAATATTTTGGTTTCCAAATAGTTTTTGTAATTGGTTCATTTTCTAATGCTTGTTTACCTTGTTCACCTAATCTTCTCAAAACTTTTTGAAGTTTATTTGGTGGTTCTAATTCTTCAAACATTTGTTTGACTTTTTCTGAATCATTTTCTGATCTTGATAATACTGGTTCACTAACGATTTTTCTCATAACATATGGTTTATCTTTAAAAGTTGATTTAAAAATTTCTTTAGCTTCTTGGTTCTTTCGTTTAAGTATCTTATATTTAATATACCAATTAGAATTTTTATTTAATGTAGGATGTTCATCTAAACCAACCGGTTTATTATCAATATATTGTTCCAAATCAACAGTATAAACAGATACATCTGTTGGTAATGTATCAGGATATTCTTCTGCATGTTTCCAAATACTATGAGGATCATTATTTGGTTTATAATTTTTTTCTTTAACTGGATAATCTGGTTCTTTAAATTCTGTTTGAATGTATTCAATATGTTTTTCCTTCATTGCCTTAACCATTACAATTAATCTTCCATTTATTTCTTTTGATGGATAAAATATAACATTAAAACTACATTCAATTGGATTTGATTCTAATATTTGATTCAAAATTTTTTCTAATAATGATAAAGATAATTTAAATTCTTGTTCTGCAATATATGAAGCAGTTTCTTTATCAATATTATTATTTGAGAATGAATGGAAAATTTCATCCATATCACTAATTGGGACATATTGAAATCCAAACATTCTTCTAATATTATGATATGCAATAAATATACCATCCATTCTACCAATTCTTGCTTGGAATGAATATTTTAACATTTGAGTTCTAATTAAATCAACCCATTCTTTTTCAAACGATTCTAATTTCCCATATAATCTATTAATTTGATAATCTGTTCCATCAAAAATTTGTACAAAATCTAAATCATGCCTTGCTGCACATACAGCTCTTGTCTTTAAATCAAACATCCCAGTACCGGGTAATCTTTCATCATGACAATCCAATTGTGATCTCATTAATATCTCATCAGTCATTGTATAATTATAAGTATTATTTGATTCAGGTTGAATTTTATGTGAATGTTGTTTATGATATTTTGCAAATTCTTTATCAGAAGTACATAACATTGTTTCTAATGCATTACCTAAAATACTCAAAATCATATCATCATTATCAGCTCTATCAGCATCAATAACATATGTATTTGTATTTTTATTATATCTTAAATAAAACGATACAGGTCGTTGTTGTGATAACGCAAAAGTTTCAGTTGGTAGTTTAAAATTATGTGTAACTTGTTTTAACATTGGTGGACGATGATGTGATATAACATTATGTAATTTTGTTAATAAACCTGTTAAACTGGATGTACTACCAGTAAATTTTTTATGATTTTGTGATGCTAATAATGATAATTTTGAATCTTTACCAGATGGTACATAACTTGCAATTTTTTTAAAATCAAAATCTTTAATTGACATAATATTTGATAATGATGGTGAAAAATTATAAACATTAGTTCTTGGATCTTTTAAAAAATGTACCCCAGGATTGAATAATACTCTATCAAGATTATGTTTCAAAGTTGGAACTTTTGGTTGATCTAATACTTCTAATGGTTTATAATTACATTCAGATGATACTAAAATCCCTTCTTTTGATGTAGGTTTAACATTTTGAACCCATTTATTGAAATTTTCTATCAGTTGTTTCTTATCTTGAGCTCTTTTCTCTTTTTTATCTTGGATATCTAGCTTTTGTTTTTCATTTTTGAGTGATTGTGGTTTTTGAAATTCTAATGAATTGAGTAATTGTCGAATCTTTTCATCTTCATTTTTTTGTTTTATTGATTGTAATAAATATGCATTTTGATGTATAGACCTTTTTAATACCCTATTCATCCTCTTCCTTCTATCCTATTCACTAGATCAAATGCTTGTATGGGTTAATATACACTACTAAGATTAAACTTTTTCAATATATGCTGTCGCTTGTTGATAATAAAAAAAAAAATTTACCTGCACGGCTGAATAATCTTTTTATTTTATTTTCACTTCATCGGATCTATGTATTTCAGGTCCGAGTTTCTTAATTTTCTAGATTATCTCGCGGTTTGGGGCGGGAAAACGCCGCAAAACCTGCGGCCAGTTGACGTTTAAGCCCAATAATTAATTTCATAATCCAAAACTGGAGATTCTATAATGGGGGTTGTTACGGTGATTTTTAGGGCGGCTTAAGTCAGTTAATTAGCTTTCTATCTAGGCCTAAGGAGTTGATTGATTTCGATTCAAAACGCTGAAGAGTTATTTTAGTTTTTATGTATGGAAATTTGAATTCTAAATCACGGTGATTAAGTCAATGGTTGTATTTTGATGTTAGGAATTCAAAGATGTATACTCATTCTACATCCATATGTATATACAGGCTACTTCATAAGGCTTTTTGCATCTATTGTTTAATCTAGATCAACATTACAATTGGCAGTGTTCTTCTTGGGATATTTTATGCTCTAATTAGGTACAATATCCGTGATTAACAAAGAAGTTGCCATTTTGTATCATAGGTTATATATCATATGCGTCATCGTTTAAAGCTTGGATATATCGCACTTTATATGTATACCAGAACTTATACACCCATACGTACATCCATAGTATAATCAACTCCAAGTGCATGCTTGATTAGCAGTAGATTTATCGATCTCAGGAATACAAATGTTGCAGCCAGAACTTAACGTAAACCTGACAGTATACAGCCTAACATGAAGCAAGCTATATCTATAAAATTTTCAAGGTAAATTTCTGAACCGATACGGAATTAAAAATGAGCTGGAGCCTTTGAGGTTAGTTAAATTTAAGGATACTAGCCTTAGTCTAGGTACCATATGTCGTATATATATCAATTGTGGGGCGATCAAATATTTGGTCAGATGCTCAAAATTTCAGTCACACCCGTTTTTTATTCGTTGTGGGTGCTATTAATATTCAGGTGCATGCACCATGGTGATTATAATATATATTTGGGTTTTAGCGTGCTTCACAAACCCTAGATACTTTCAACTGAAAGTCAATAAGGTAAAGCTTTTTCAGCTCTTAATAGATTCAACCATGTTTTGAAAGCTAGCTGGGCCATAATTAACATTCATTGGTTGAACCCTTTTTTCGAATTGATCAATGTAGCATTATACAGCATTATACGGTTAATTAAATTATTACTGAAAAGTTGGTTCTTAAGCGCTTCTTACGCTTAATACGTTGCTGGCTTTAAAGATCTCAAGCTTGATAATTTCGCTACGGAAGACCGACTGAGACTATTTGCCGTGACGGTTCACTGTACCCCCCAAGAAAGAGCCTGAGACTATATATCACTATTTATTATCATGTCATAGCTCAACTTCTTCGCGCAGACTACAATTTACGCAATATCTAAAATCGGTACAAACACCGTTTCCACACTTAGGCTAAAAATTAACCATAGCTAGCTTATAAGAGAGAGTAAAATCGAGAAAATTCCAGCACTGGTTTCAGGGAGTAATGTTTGAACGGCTAAATCTAGGTGCAATTTAAAGAGTTCTTATTTATTTTTTATCATCATGGTATTAACGCAGTATATGAAGGGTTTTGGTAATTAAGTGGCATTTGAATCGGCTTAAATGTTGGTAGCTACTCTTAATCTGTAATACTTCCGACTATACTTAGTCAAAAAGCAGCGTTCTTGCCGGAAGTATGCTATGTGTGTTGTTTCATCAAGCTGTTCGCCGACCCGTTGATCGCTTTATACTATATAGTGTAAGTGGTTAGCTTTTTTCTGTTGACGTTGCGTTGATTACAAGCCTCATACTCGAGTGGTTACATGTGCACAATTTATAATTCATCCTATCTAAAAGTAATCTAAGTCCTTATGGAATTTATGGTAATGCATGGTTTTCAAACTGCAGATGTAACTTATGTATGTATTATTGCAGTTGACCCAAATTAATAACAATTTAACAACAGCATGTGTATTATTATAGTCCAGACATAACAGAAGGAAATTTTGAAGATTAGAATTTATATACTCATACATATTCTTAAACTTATATATACTATAGTGGACTCAGTTAATTCAATTGCTTTGAAAATTTTGTTTCTTTTATTAATTTCGTTGAACCATGATGCTTTAGTATACAGGTGGTTCAGTTATGCAAATGCTCAAAAATTTATAAAAGCATGTAATATTGACACTTTATAAATAAGTTTCTATAATCTTACGTTTATTATCAAACTTGATCACAATGTATAAAGGCACAAGCTATCTTAATATGCTTATTTTATATAAAATTATTATTCGTATTTACATATAAGCTGTTAGTTATTGCAATTTTAAGGTACATTCCAAACGTTGATGTATTAAGGTTAAAAAAACTTCTTTTGCAATCGAAAATATATCTACAATACTGGTAACCAGCTATATGTGCTATGATATATATACATGTATATATGTGATATTAAATTCTTAGTGGTACCACCAGGATGTCTAAAATACAGTTAATGTGCTCTCTAAAATAGTATCATCTGTACCATGTGTATCAGATGTACAGAAAAATGCCCGAGCACTCTGCCTTGCTTGGAGGGTTACTTTACTATAGTATACCAACTGTTATGCATGCATGATGGTAATTTATTCATACAGTTAATATTCTATCTTTAAGCATGTACATTATATAATACAAGAACATATATCCATTTGCTCAAATTTTAGTGATTACAACATGGTTTGAAATTTAGAGTCTTGATAAAATTAAGTCGTGTAATATATATAGGTAAGTATTTTAGTAATCAAACAGTTATAGCACAAGCTATCTATTCGTAATGTTCGAAAATTTGCCTATAGGTTAATTCATCTATAAGAATGGAAATATATACAGTAACATAGGGTTTCAAAAAATGACATCGAGGATTGCAATTCTTCTTTTGAAAAATCATTAAAAAATAAAATCAACAACAAAATTGTTCAAACTCATTGAGAAGAATTGAAGTGCACTTTTGTCAGGGTCAGAACCTTCAGGGATCAATATTATAACAATAAAGTGTTCTAGTGGAATTATATACAGAATTAGAGATGTTGGACACTTGTATGATTCATAAAAACTTAGCTGAATATTCTGAGATTTCTGACATACCTATTTAATCTCAGCTTGTTCTGATCAGCTATTCTAATTAATTAATATCTATGGTATACCGAGATGTATATTTTATCTTTCATTGAAACCCGTCTTCAATGCGCCGAGTATATCAACTGAATCATATTCATAAATTCATAAATTCATAAATTCATAAATTCATAAATTCATAAATTCATAAATTCATAAATTCATAAATTCATAAATTCATAATATGTGTAGTTATAAACTTAACTTTTACATCAATTTTAATAGAATTGAACCTTTAAATCGTTGTTATATCTACTAGGTTAGGTCTATTAAGCCACCAGTATGCTATACAAGTTCGTTTTTTCTTCAGCCAGACCAGTCATGTATGCATATGTCAACTTTAAGCGAGGTATAAGGCGAGTCGGTATTAAGGTGCCTAACATTACTTGCAATACGTACTCTCTCGTAGTTAATGAACTATTGTTATGTGAGAAACCGGTAACTTTTGCAAGTTCTTTCCAAGGATCCTGACTTAAGAATTTTCTACTTATTGGCTTTAAAACGGTAGATTGGATTCATACATAATTAACAAATACCATAGTTAGACTACTTTCTACAATCTTACAGCTTGGAAGCTAAAACCTTGTACAAGATTATCTTTTTTGTATTCTTTAAGATTATTACACTTCGGCTACACGCTTGTCAACAAAATTTAAGAGCTACCACTGTACTTTTATTTCAGCAGACCAACTCTCATTATGTACACAAATATATGGATAATTCCTTTAACGATAGCTGAAAAAGTTACTCTTAACTTTCGGCTGTATGGGCTAATGATCATGGATTTAGTTTCTATATTCCGAAGTGAAAAGTATCACCATGCTATGGCCAATTTCACACCAGATTGTTGATATATGCTTATGATCGATATATGAACAAGGCTGGTAAAGTCGCACACCAAATTTAAATTAACCCGATCGATCCATGTATACCAGTGATAGAAGTCACACGATTGATAATGGCCATGTGCAAAATTATTCAGCGATAGAAATCTTAGGCTGACTTGATTTTGATGGTAATTTGAGTTGAAGTATCGATATTGCTATAAATTTTATTGTCCCAATGCGAATCTACAGTTCTATCAGACCTACGATCTTAGTATACTATTGTATTTGGACATAGAGTTTTATATATGTAAAATCCATATTAATTTGGCAGGTTCCACACTCCTTTTACCATGCATAGATGCAAATAGGTAATGTGTATTGAGCAATACTATTTAAGTTATCAATTTCTAAAATAGTACAATCTATAATTCAGGTTTCAAGATGTTGCCAGTTAAAAGTTTATTTCATTTGTGTACCGATGTATTAGCTGGTTTTGATGATGATGGAGGTCTATGTGGGGCTGATCTAGTTGATTGTGATGGGTTTGATGATTCTACTGATGGAATCCAATCGTTATCAAACAAATTAACTTCTTAGACCAAGGCTAAAAATACAACATATGTAACTCAGTCTTGAGTCAGAACGCACTCTTGAGCTATGGTTGTAATTATCAAATCTCAAAGCTCATTATATATCTATTAGATGTTGCTCTAGGTTCGTGTCGATTTAAAGGCCCTTGCTTAATATTAATAACCAAAACAATTGTTAACAACAGGATTCATTATAACTCGTAAGGTACTGCATCCATGTATGGACAAAAGAATCCTAGCAGCCAAGAGTTTTTACCCACTTAAGATTTCTGTTGCTACAATAACAATACTGGATGTAGTCTCTATAACTATTCGGTATATTGGACTATGAGCTGAGAATAATTTGACGACGCCCATCAAAACTTCAAACCCCCCTGTTTCATAACTGCAGAATCAAATCCATTCAAGCCCCCTTTAGACACGCGTTTTTTTATTTTTCCCTTCCACAATTTAAAGCTATAGTATACCGTGAGATTAGCCCTGCTGCAGCCAAAACCCCTATAGATATATCGATCTCAAAATATTACAAGCATCAAATCTGAAAACATCCCTTCAACTCTTAAGCATCGTAAGCTATAGACCTGCAGCGATGGGGGTAATATAACAATGCAATATCCTACTTTAATTTGCAAAATGCATAATTCAAGAAATATGCCAATAAAATTATGCAATAAAACTTACAAATTGCTCGAAAAATCCCAGCTCGCAGGAACCTAAGCACCTAATTATATATAATAACATCAAGACTCCATGGCCTGCAGGATGTTCTAAGCTGGTATATACATATGTCAAACTTAAATAGAACAAATTAAAAAACTCAGAGACGCGTCTTTTTATGTTGCCCCATTTATTTGGTAATCTGAAATATTGACAGGTACCATTATGATGGGAATTTCATTATAATAACAAAAAACAAAAACCGTTACAGAAAAAAGGCACTTTTGGGCCACTTCAAGCTGTATTTGAGCTATAATTGTGTGTAATATCGAAAAACTGATAGTATATTCTGTATTGTGACATGCTATGACAATCAAATTCCATTGGTTGAAAATATGGTTCTTGGTTTTAAAACGTTTAACCAGACGTCCACTCAATTGGGCGAATGCGAGTATCGAGGTACAAAGAATTAATTTAGGTGCAAGTTTTTATTCTTGTTAGCTGAAATTGATAAAAGAAACTTGAAACGATCGAAAGGAGGCGGCGAGGTATGAATATCGATCTTCTTACAACCTACCACTCCATGCCACAATAGAACTAATCATTAAATTTTTTAATTACAGTTCAAAATGATTCGAGGCAATTTTTGATTACCATTTTTTAAAACTTTGTCTGGATTAATTGGTTGTTAGAACCTTCATATGTGCACCACGTTCGTGAGTTTAAATACTTTTTTAAGTTAACTAAAGATCAAGCACATTGCGTAAATATAGCATTCAAGTAGTCATGGAAATTTTAAATCCTTAAAATTCAAAAAGGCCAATTATAACTATAGAACTTCAAGAGGGGTATCGATGTAAGAATTCTCGATCTGATTCAGATCAAGAGTCTTAAGCTTGAGTAGCCAAAATCGTAAACTATCAATTGCAGCAGGATATATTATAAAAACTTGGAATCTCACGGCTGATTTTAACAATTCTTAAACTGATCTTGATTTAGATTTGAGACCAACTGAAATGGTTGTATAGAGCACCCCCACCACTACTCTGCGCACTATATGTTATAAAGCACTATTTGAATGGATTATTCTTCTTCAGTATTGTGCATTTTTCAATTTTCCTAATATAGTTCACCCACAATGAACGATCAATTACCACTGTTCTTTCAACATACCTCCTTCACAATGGTACTCCTTTTAAAGCCGATCGATTCCTAACTCCAACCTACTACTACTAGATTTATAAAATAATATAAAAAGAGAATAAAATCCACCCAGAAAAAAAAAAACCTAATTCCTGTTTCTTCATCAAACGATCTTTTTACTAACAAAAACTTATTCGCTCTTTTAACAATGAAATTCTTATTAGCTTCCTTATTCGCTTTCGCTGCTGTCGCTTTCGCTGCTGACAACAGTGTCTTAGCTCACGGTGACAACGGTGGTGTTGGCGGTAACGGTGGTGGCCAAGGTGTCTCTGAAGATGGTGACCATGATTCCCACGGTCACGGTTTATTAGGTAAATTGGTTAAACGAGGTGGCAATGGTGGTAACGCTGGTGGTATGTATGCTTAATACTCTTTCTCAGTATTAGTATTGAGAGATCTTTTGAATGATATTTACTAACTATTTTTTTTTAGGTATTAGTAACACCAACGATGCTGGTACTTTAAGCGATGATGAAAACCCATTAGCTCACGATGACTTATTACACCACGTCTTGTAATAAGGTTTGCTATCTTAGAATCTTATTTCATGCATTGTAATTTATGAAATTGTTAAATGTATAATATAATTTTTTTATAAATTCCATCATTTTTATTTTTATATTTTTTTTTTTTAGATAATGTAGAGTCTTTTTTATCACGTAGCAAACCCGTCTCCCAGTTTAGTTGGCTGCTTATGATTATGTGTATATTAACTTGTGGTCGTGTGTGTTTATTGATGATTAATTTCTTTGATTCGATTCAAATACTTTATGCCTACAAACTTTTTTAATTAATAATTTTTGCGGCTAGCCTGGCTATAGCTGCGCTAGTGGTCAACTCGAGGATCCCCAATCGATCTATCAATTAAAGTAATACATATACATTACCACTTTGAATTGGCTGTGCCTATATTACAACCAGGCCATAAAGAATCTTGAACTTTTTATCGAAAGCATTGCTACAGTTTGTAGTAGTCCAATTGTTAAGAATTTTTCAGTAGCTACTTAGTTGTTACTGTCAATAGTGGAAACTTCTTAATTAATTAGAGGTAACAAGGTGAACGGTGAAGTTGATTGAACAATTGTAATTAGGAATATAGTATTTCAATTGCTAAGAATTTTTTAGTAGCTAATGTGTTGTTACTGTCAGTAATGAATATTTATTAACCAAGTAGACGTAACAAGGTGAACGGTGAAGTTGATTGGACAATTTTGATTAGGAATATTATATCATATAATTCAAATCAACTTGTTGTTTAAGAATTGATATGAGGTAGAAAATAGGGTTGATTATTTATATTTCATTAATCAAATTAATTTAAAACTCTCCGTTTAGTGTATATATCTATAGTAAGATTTTTTGATTAGTATATATAATAAAAGAATAGAACCAATAAAGGCTAGATAATGTATTACCAAATATAAATCACAATGATACGAATACGCAAATAGAAAATATATACAATCAGTTTAGTGGTTATTATGATAGAGTGCGAAACGGTGTAATAAATCTTAATATATGTATTGTTATACTTGTATAATCAGATCATAAGATACGATAATGTTGGTTTAACCAACTATGTCAGATTAATTATGTACTATTGTATGGAGTGAAGCAAGTTATTAGTTACTATATGCAAGATGTAGTCATTCAACTACACAATTAAAGTTGTGTATGCTTAAAACATTTAAATTCTGTGGTTACTAATTATAATGATAGTAGCCTTATCTAATTCAACACTCAATTATATACCAATCATAATTCTATATATAATACATCAAAGATGGAGGGTAATGGAAGTACAACAAATTAATCTACACAAACACAATCTAGTCTAAATGATTCAACGAATTTAAGGGAACATTTTAACCGAACTTTATTAAACTTATTAATCGTCATTCTTTAGCATTGAAATATATATTATAACAATAGATAATTCATTTCTTTGGGCTTGATATTGCTTGGTGTTAACTTTGACAGCTAAGGGCTATGTTGTATATATATATAAGGTACCTGAAAATAATCTGAAAAAAAAAAATTACTTTTCTCAGCTAGAATGTGATGTTGAATCAATTGAAGCATTACCCCTGAATAGTGGTCTAAGTTGGGTTACTATCATTATAATTTGTACCCACAGTGTTTTAATATCGAGCTTTAAGTACACCCTAACTTTTACTGTTTAGTTGAACGAGCGTACCTTGCGTGTAATTAAATACATGCTTCAATTGATTCAACAGCACATTTTAGTTGAGAAGAGTATTTTTTTAATCATCGCAATATACATACTTTGAGCTGCATTATCTAGTGATGTTTTACCAGATTCATCAACATGAATTGGTAGAAAACCCTCAGACATATTATCTTGTTGCTTAGCAATTTCTAAAATTATATCTTTTGATCAGAAAAATTGTATATTAAGATTGGCCTTTTTTATAAATTAAATTAGGAGGATTTATATATATAAATATACATTAGAAAATATTAGATAACAGTTGAAATTATAGTGTCACTTTGCATTCAACCAATAACATCAACATACAACAATAATTCGAAGATCTTTTTATATAAAGTTATCATTTCTTTTCATAAATATTTTATAAATTTGGATCTCAATTATTCTGTTACTGTTCCTGTTTACAGAGTCAAGCTTCTCCCGAACCGAGAGCCTATAGCCCTATCAATTGTTGAACTATGCATATACTTGTACACACTGTACAATATTCTATATATAAAGTGCTAATAGTCTTTTATGCATAGATCAAGTTAGTTTCTGGTAATCATGGCACTTTAATCAAGTTACTCTACACTGATCATTATGACTTGGTTTATTTTGTGGTGTAAGAAGATGCTTAACGCTTCAAGTAACCAATACGAGCTTAATCTTGGAATCAAGTCAAGTTGAGACATACTCCTCCCCCTGAGTTCAGGATATGCCTTTCCAAGTTTCACTTCAGTTTTACTATCATAATATAAATATGTCTACTTTATAGTACTAATGCACTATCAGGTATCCGGTAACTGCTTATGTTTGTTGAAGTCCAAGATTGAGTTGCTCCATTCTTTCGGGTGTTTACGAGTTGAAAGGATATAAAGCAATTATTCGTGTTATTCGTGTTACTTAAACTTAATCTGTT